>JADAZR010000088.1:0-214673 GCA_014872995.1 Diaporthe citrichinensis | reverse complement strand
AATAAATAAATAAATAAATAAATAAATAAATAAATAAATAAATAAATAAATAAATAAATAAATAAATAAATAAATAAGGCCTATATTAAAAGGCCTATGCAAAGGAGGTTTACTAAAGCAAATAAGCGAAGTGAGGAAGCAAGGGCGAACCTCCTCTGCACATACTCCTTTTATAAATTTATTTTATTTTATTTATTTATTTAATTAAAAAGAATGGCTCTTGTGAGCTTCAAAGAAGCTATCCACACAATATAATGCGTAGTGATCTACTATGGGCGGTTGGATTTCCGGATTACTGCTTGGATGATAAGATGCGGATGAAGGACGGGCGGTGTTTTATCTGATTTTCAGTCTTACTTGTTTTCTTCGTTTTTTTGTTCATAGCGGTGTTTTCACTTTGGATTCTTGATACCTCCACAGGCGACAATTTTGTAAATTATACCCTTTGAGCCCAGCGTTTTTGCGAGAAAGCATGTTATCTAGCGTTTCAAAAACAGATCCATAATTACAAAGTATTCCTTAGTTTCACTGAGCTTGCATCCTCCTGGTCAGTGCTGGGGGTATCAGCTTGGCTTCACTCTAAGTACTGGAGAATTGACCAATCGCAAGCATCGGCGGCTCCACGATCCTGATGAGGCCCAAAAAGGTGCTATCATCCAAGGGTTGGAGCGATTGCACAGCAGCACGAAAACTTGTTCTATGTGCTTCTTGGGTCTCGCATACAACTCTTAGCGAAATTTTTATTGTGCTATAGTGCCAACGGAAGATTGTTCTACGTTCCGACGTCCGCTCTCCATAATAGGTCTGCAGTCGGGTGGATTTAAGACACAAGCCACTAAGTTTCTCGCCAAGCCCATCGCCCACAGGTAAATCAAGCTGGCTTGGGCAGCCTTTACACTTTCTGGTACCTCGAGTTTGCGTCTTAAATTGCTTTCACCCCTCAAGTTCCTAAATAATTCGTCGATAATTCATTTGCCTAATCATCGAAAGCGAACTCTAACGCAACGCATAATCAAATACCAGACGCATGACAACTCTACCGTTGAGCCGGTGACCGGTGACACCGGAACAGGAAATTCTAAACACGCACCCAAACATAGTCCAGGCCTTTCTGAAGCATACACAAGGCCAATGTGAACATGTGGAAACCCTCCGATGTGAATGCGCCGGGTGTCGGGTATGTTGACCGGATAGAACGGTTCCTTGTGGTTGTGAACGCAGAAGTACATGATGCTCGAGAGTACGGCCTACATAAGCAGTATGGAGAGGGATTGTCTAGAGGTCATTACTGCGCCCTTAGACTGTCCGTCAGACACATTCGGTATAAAGCGCAAGAGCCATTCTTCTCTCGTTGAGAAATCGTGTCACTGAAGAGAAAACGACATGAGGTCTGTTAAACTCCTCAATCATTCTCAATTCTGATGCGACCACAGAGAGAAGCTCAAGAGAGCTGTTGTTACAACGAGCAGACAGCTGCGAGCCATACCGCTACTACTAATAAGACATTCGCGTGCGAGACTAGGCATTAAAGTAGATAGTTATGACCACTGTATTATTGAACAATGTATCAAGAGGACCGGCGACAGCTAAAGTTCCCGGCTGAGCAGAATATTTAAGGAGGATTCTATGCCCATATGTGGAGATAGAATCTTGTGTGGTCGAGAGTTGTTGATGCAAGACGCGAACCGAGGTGCAAGCCGCTCCAGAATCTCGGGAGAAGAGACAGGGGTCATGCTGGCTGGGCTGGCCAGGGTGCCCTTGGACGTGACCCTGACCCGGTCCGAGCCGGAGCCCCACCAGACACTTCAACGGTCCATTGTCGCAGCACGAACACCTAGACAACTTGCAACCACTAGACTCTGTCGTCCATTGCGCCTGTCAAGACGTCAGTCAATGTACTCAGAGATTATCGTGGATACACGGTTGTTTTGCATAAGAAAAGGTACTCACGCGGCCTAGTGGCGACCTCCGTGACCATCGTCGGTAATGCAAGGTGATGGACCGGACCCGCTGTTGAATTGCGAGCCTACGCCCAGCAGAAGACCACCGCCAACGAGGCCCTGCTGAGGTGTATGGGTGCATGCCTGGCCATTGGTGCTTTGACCAAGCAATGCGTCGATGCGCTGGAGCTCTGAGCCGATCACAGCTTGTTGGCGATGGATTCTCTGCGCCGCGCTCTCATTGGAGTTGGCCGCGCGGTGGAGGCAGTTTGCCTCGATTACTTCAGATTGGAACATAGAGGCCTGTTGAGGCTTGGCATGATGGTTCCCTCTGGAGCTGCCATCAATACTAAAATGGAATGAGACTCGAGGTACAGAAATATGAAAGGGACATCCTCGTTGGACATGTCTAGGCCCGCCTGGCCATATCATCGTGGTATAATATTTTGTGGTTGGGATGCGTGCTGAAAGAGCGAGAATGGGTGGACGGAGAAAAGACTGTCTTGCCTTGTAGTAGCTGAGCCTTGATGAGCGTGGCTTGACATTGTGTCTGGTCGCTTGAATGGGAGATGAGTTGTTGATTCAGGTGAAATGCTCCGTGGAAACGAAAGTTATACTATACCACCACTTGTCGAGAATGCGGAAGGCCAGTATGATCCTGACACAGATGAAGTGAGAGCAAACACCGTGGAGAACCCAAGGAGGACCAGCAGCCTTTTATCCGTTTTCTCATCCCAGAGCGCCATCCTGCCTTATGACTTGCCATTCCGAAATGCATCTAGAGCCGACGTCCTGGAGCCTGAGATCTCCATTCGAACCTTGGACGTAATATGACCGCTGACCGACAGATGCCGCGAAAGGCAATGCAGAGGATCAGGTTGTACCAAAACCGGCGTCTGCATTAGTGCTAGAATTGTGCCATTGTCTCCCGCCTGTTCCATTGGTGCGAGTCGAGATGCAGGAGGAGGTGGACGCAGGTGCCAGTTGATTGGAGCACTGCCCTGGCTGTCAACCCCTGCACCCACGGAGGCACCACCGGTGCGCCTGTGCGCCGAGTTAGCCACTGTACCATTGTACCGGCGTACTGGTGTATCCGGCGAAAGGTGTTGCCGTATGCGGTAAGTGTTTCACTCTTTCTTTTTTGCGCCGAGACATGCCAGCAGTGTGAACCATATGGTCTGTCGTCTGCCTGTCTGCCTGCCTATCTGCCTGTCCGTCTGCTTGTCTTGTCCTGGCCAAACATGAGGGTCCAAGACGCAGTCGACAGCCACAGATCAGCAGGCATCCCGGCTACGCTCACACTCACAAACCTTGCAAACTGTGTCCGCAACCCTAGGAGTGACGAGCATCAAGGGCGACAAGGATGTCCTGCATCAGCACCTGCAACAGGAGCACAGTCGGTACGCGGGTACTTTGGAGTGGGGCTGTCGATTTAGGTTAGGGAACATTAAACACGATCTGCCCTTCAGCATTTGTAGTATATATCGAAGTCTCCGATCAAATCACAACCTACTGGAGGGATTGCATGTACATGGTGTGCTGCCTTTCAAACCCGGAATTACCTCCGAGAGGTCTGCAGCAGCAGCAGCATCTCCTTGGGGCCACCAACAAAATGCATTCTCTAGCTGTCGCGCCAGCACCTCATACATCTGGCACAAAATATCCTGAGAATACCCGTACAAGCTGCGTGAGGCTAGCCTTAAGCGACTCTAGCGTCACCGACGGAATGTCATGCAAGTTGACTGGTCGGCGGGTTGCATTCGCCCCAGGGATTCCGAGCCCACCTGCAAATACGTTCTCAGTCTGCCCAGCTGCCCACCGCCAATTTGGCTGCTCAAGCATCGCCTAGCTCTTTCCGGATCGGGCAGTCCCACTTCGCCTCATGGATGCCGCTTACTACCTCCGATTCGCCCGGGGTGGGGGGAGGCTTGGTCTCATCTTCCAGACGGCTGCCCGGTCCCATACATACCTCCCCGCTTGGCATTACAACGCTTCGTCTTTGAACGTGCTGCTGCGCCGTGGTATGGTACCCTTATGGTATCCACGGACTTCGGTGCTGTGAGCTGTGTGATTCGTTCTGTATAAGGTACCCTGCCTCCCCAAATGGTGCACTTGTGCGGATCATGGCTACAAAAAGGATGAACCCATGAATACTCCTTACTCTGCATGGCCAACGGTGCCGAATTTCCAACTCCGACGGAGGTCAAGTAGCGAGGGGGAAAGAAAACTGGCATGCCATGGTTGGCGGCTGATGCAGATGTTGGTACAACTACTTATATGCTTATGGAGTTATGTAGGACGATGCAGCCCCGAGAAATCAGTCCATGTGGACCAGTTTGTTGGAGCGCTCTCAGTACTGAGACAGGTCCCTTACCATTAGGGCACATCCTTCCAGCTGTTCACAGGTGTTTTGCCCAGTGCTAGCCGGGCGTGAAGGCAGTCTCGCTCTCTGAGATCCAGAGGCATGGTACACAGGTATCAATCAAAGACAGAACCTATTTGACTCTCACCGGACGTCAGACGTATAATTCTTCTCTACACTTCGTTGGAGCAAGTGTTGAAATCTCTTTGGCGTCAACCAAAATGAGTAAGTATCGTAGCAAGTCCGCCATCACTAAAGGCGATAGTAGGCACTCAAAAGGATCTGTTGATTTCCCACCGCGGATGTACGATGGTAATATCTTTTCTGTCTAGCTTCACTTTTTAACATGTCAGTGCCACAAGGAGGCAGGCATGGTGACACACTACATATTGTTTGACGACACTTGATACTTGGTACGCTGACCTTGCTGTTAGCCCTCAATTCAAATGTGGAACACCCGGCCAGCAGCAGGACATTGCACAAGACTTGAACAAGCTTGAGATGGTTCTACTAGTAGGTGACTAACTCTCAAGTAGAAAACAATGCAATGGTAGTTTTCCCACTGCTCTGGTTTACGGCTCACCTGTCAAGTCAATATTTGGTTGTTTATATCATAATCCCAGCTTGTGTTCTTGCAGGACGAGATCATTCTTGTCAGACTTCACAAGACTTCTCATGTTCGGTAAACATTCACGAACCGGCAAAATATCGAGATCTCCCTGCCAGGGTCACCATACGTTCTTGTGAGAAGGAATATTTGCATATCTGTGTTATTAAAGGGTTACGTTGTTAAATACACACTGGTCTTGTTGCATCAGGAAATATGCGAGTAGTCTTGAGAGCGTGAGGGCTTTCCTGACCATGTTGACTCCTCGCCTGTTGAGTCTTGACTACCTGGCTGGATTGCAGGGGGATTTCATGCGTGTATACTGGATCTCCGTTCCAAATAATTTTGAATACTACAGAGACTGGCGGATGAGGCGAGACCACCTGCATACCATTTAAGAACGAGTTAAATTCGCACCATCAAGTCTTGTGTTACTAACGAAAGCTTTCATCTTGCATTTCTATTGAATGCAGAGATTCGCACCGGCCGAAACGGAGGATGCACCGGGCATGAACCAGCCCCTGGTGCGTTAATTATACTTATACTTAGTTAATTTATATACTTCATGGCCAGGAACTTCTTGTTGCGCAAAGGGAGGAAGACTAAAACCTACAGGCCGTGGGCGAAGCCAAGGCGTTTATAGAAAAAAAAAGACTTTTTTTTAAGGGAGTTATATTAAGTATTAATATTATATTATAACATATTAAGTTTAATATAATATTAATATTAATATGATTTTGCTTATAAATAAATTATATAATATATACATTTTTTAATGGTGTTAATGAATTGATTATATATCAGCATTATTTTGGCGTTATCTTGCAATGCCAACATGATGCTTTTCAATACCCCCCTTCCCGCTGGTAGGTATGTATACAGATTAAAAACGAGACCACCTAAGAGAACTATTGGTGACACACAAGCGATATAAAGTCTAGTTACTGGAGGCCGAGGCATTGCCACGTATTGCTTAATATGACAAGGTAGTGCATTGTACGTCAAAATAGTCAATTGCTGTTAGCAGCAGCTGATTGTTCATCCCTAGCATCCACTAAGCCTCTCTGTCATAAGGCTCGGGAAGGGCCAGAGCAATCAGAATTGATGGGCACGTGGACAATATTCGAGGAGCGGGACATGTCCGAGTCGTTGCGGACACGGGATGCGACCACTTTTGAAATTTTCTGAACTATTTATGACGTGGTTTTGACAATGCCAGGTGCCGAAAGGTCTTTCTGTGTTCACATCACGACGGAATTGTCACCTGGCACTCAACCTCCAAGACTGCATCTGGTAGGTTACTTATTCCACGCGCACAGTCTAATGAGAAAAGTTACTCGATAGACTTATTAGTCATATGTGTATTGTGTAACTACTTCTTGTCTCTCTACCTAATCGCGAGCTTGAACATCCTGAACGTGTAACCCATGAGATGGTGCGATGGTCACATAGCATCACTTCGTGGGCCATCTTTGTCATTATTCCGTAATGCACTGTACCACCTGAAACATATTTCAGACCTGTGTATGAAACCCAAGGCCTGCAATCCTGGGGATGGGGCAGGGTTATGAGCCCTGAGGTCCAGTCCATCGCCTCCCAAGTTGAGGTCAATTGATTGCAAAGAGAACAAGGCCGTGGTCGGGAGTTTTCAAGCTGCGTCGCAAAGTCAACGGGTTTGCAGGAGTGTGGGAGCGGAATCTATCGGATGTATGGTAAAACAGGTTCTCGTGTAAAGTGGCCCAGATCTTAGCAAAAAAAAAAAGACGAAGGTGGATAAGTAGAATGCCACAGACTTGACGTTACAAAGATGATCCCGAGGGTCACCTGTTTGACCATACCACAAAGTATTCACTGGAGCGGACGCCGAAGTGAGCCTTGGTGTATCCCTCCATGTAAGGCAGTGCAAACTGACAAGGGCGTAGCAGATCTGGCAGGTGAAATCACCTAGGAACACCCATGTGCACAGCGAATAGCGACGCCCCTATTTCGCTTTCGTGACATGTGAACGCGATCACAGCCACGTAAGCGCAACACAGTGGCACTTGACAACCGTTTGTCCGACTACGGGTCCACGGCTCAGCTGTTCAACACAGGCAAACACATCGTTAGTCCCGGAGGGTAGTATGGGGTCACAACGTTTCATTCATGCTACAGGTGGGTCGATTCAATGATCCGCAACTTTCATTACACCATTGTCCGCTCATTGCGGCAAAGAAAAAGGAATTTACTCGTCACCAACTTTCTGCTCCTGGCATCCTCTGCACCGAGGCCAGCCCTTCTTTCGAACCAAAAGGACGCAAAGCACATTCGAAGTAGTCCTGCAGTCCACGAAACATCTCGGATGAAAAGTCTTTCATTATGAGACCATCAAAATTCCTCCTGTCCTTGCTTCCTCTCGCTGGGTACGGCCTCGCCGTCTCCCAGCAGCGTCAACAAAGCGAGCAGAGTGGCAACAGCACCGGTGTTGACCCAGTCGAATTGGTGGGCGTATTGAATGGACTAGCCTCTATTTCTCGCGATATGCGGCTGGAGCTACTCCAATTGAACAAAAACACGGCCGCAAAGATGACCATGGTGAGGATCTGTACCGCCTCGAATCAAAATTCCCAGCAGCTCTTGGGGCCTTCTCCCCTTCAGCCGCGATAAAGATCTGAACTGACTCTTTCACCGTCCTTGGTCATGACAGGAATTCATCGGCGACATGTTGATTGAGGGCTACACCCTCGACACGTACGCCCGACGCCTTGGAGACACGCCACCCTTCACTCGACAAGAGGAAACCCTCGCTCTCGGGATGGGATTCGTGAAGTGGAAGAAGCACACCAGAGACTTCCTCGTGACGCTGGGTCAATCTTCTGAGATTTTTCGCAAGAACGTCTCTCATTCAAACCTTATCGTGTCAGATCTCAGGGCGTTCGAGTGCGCTGCTACTGTAGGTCATCTGCCCTATCACCTTGATATGTGTTGAATAGGACAGCCCCAGCGCGCCTGGTTTGTGGTTCTCATTCCTCCCCTGACGTATTCTTTAGGATTTCTGCCGGAAGTTTGAGTCGGTTTCTCCGGATCTTGACGGTGACATTGCTTGGCTTGAGGTTTTCATGACCGGGAAGTCGTCGAACCTGCCTGCAACCTTTGAACGCACTATTCGCAAATTCACCAACACAAAACCGAGGAAAGACGAGTTAAGGCGTTGATGAGTCCATAAAATTCTATTCAAGCTTCAAAGGTCCTGGCCAGCATGAAAGGCATATGATAGGATTTGAATCATGAAGAGCAGCTTCGAACACACAATGGATACGTGGGGAAGTTGACTTGGTGCAGGGGAACTATGTCGAAGGATTTCGCGTTATCACAATTGCGAGGAAAAAGTTGATCAAGGAAAATGGGCGAGTTGTGAGGTACTAAGATTTGCGTGTGATTTAATGACATGTAATCAACAGCAAATATAGTTCAATCACGATGATCTGTGGCTCAGATCAACGATCCTGTTTGAAGTACATTGGTGATCACTTCGGTCATTACAGACCTCGCGATGGCAGCGGGATCAGGAATCGGCAGGAAACTCGTGGACTTTCGTAGGTTTGTGTATATGCTGCATCGAGCTCAAGGAGAGTAAGTGAAACGCGGCTCAGAGCTTCTGGGCCAAAATAACAAAGTTCGGGGGCTCATTCAACAGGTCATCCCACCATTCTCCTCCTTGACCCACCATGTTTTCATTATTTTCAGTTTCTCTAACGTGCTCCATTCCCGGAGCATAGTAAACAATCTCACCCATCCCAGCGTTCTTGGCTTCCGATTCCAAAATCTCCTTCCTCAACCTGAACCCATCGAGTTCAACTTTGGGTTCCGTCAGAAACTCAACGTGGTCAGTCCAGCCCTGGCCGTTCTCGAGTTCCGTGACGTTCGTCTCCTGGGCGCCATACTTGAAGCTCTGCACCCCAATGGGGTGCACGATATCGTGATTCTCAATGACGCCTACGAATCTTCCCCCAGGTTTGAGGTATGTTGCAACATTGTCCCACATCCCCCGCATTTCGGTGGATGAAGGACACTGGTTCAACAGCCAGAAGCCAAGCACGACATCGTAGCTCCGAGGCTCTAGCCCGAGCTCGCCCAAGGGCTTGCTGCAGTCCGCCGGGTGAAACACGGCGCCTGGGGTCGTCGTCTTGGCTATCTCGAGCATCTGAGGGGAGATGTCGACTCCGACCAGCTTGGTGGCGCCGAAAGAGCTCGCGAGTCGCAGGCCGATACCTGTGCCACAGGCAAGATCCAAAACGGACGAGCCGTCCAATGGGCCGAAGGAGCTGATGGTTGACTTGAGCAGCGGGAGGAGGGGTTTCACGGCGGGGGTCGTCCAGACCAGGTCGTATGAGGTCGCGAATGAGTCGTATTGGGGCTTTGGGTTGTCGGTGCCAGCCATTGTGAGAGTCGTTCTGTGCTCTGTTGAGGTCTTCTTTGCTTCTTGTTCAGGTTGCTGCAGATCTTTGCACTCGCCGGATTCATGGCAGGGAGTACCTCAGAAAAATGAGGGGATACCTAGGTACTCGTCAAGGTGGAGGTGTGTCGAGAGTTTAATTGGGTGTAGTAGTAAGCGCTTGCATCCAGTCTCCCCCAATCGGCTTCGGTGCCTAGATCGATGGTTCGGAGTGCGGTACATCACTCCAAGCCTCTGACCGTGGCAGTTGACTTTTGCCTGGCAGTCGATATCGCAAGAGCCTCAGGATGTATGTTCAGGATGAATACAGTGACCAGACCGAATTCAATCACGCGTCACGAGTTCCAATGGCTGTTCTCAGAATTGAATTTCAGAATGCTTTATCCTCTTCCAAAAATTACGACCAGTGTTCTTACAAAAGGCAGGTGCTGAGCGGAACCAGTAAAACAAGAATACAGTCAAATCCATGTACAGACACACTGGAGACATACACAACGTAAAAGCAAATCCGTCATTACTTTCTCTCATGGAGGCAGAGGACTGTTAGTATTCGTAGTGTCGGAGCTATCCTCAGCCGTACTGAACCGCTGCCGCTTGGGTTTCACACATGTGACTTCCATCGGGCTTAACCATTTCTCTGCTTCGAAAGACGTCGGTGAGCCGTCATCTAACCCCCGGCTCGTCAAGCCAGGAGCTACCACCAGGTAGACCCTGGTTCTGGTCCCCCTTGCAAGCGTCTCGGAGGCTTTCTCCCCCGCGTGGAGCTTCATGGCGTCCTCTTGCTCAAGGCTGAAATCGAACCGAGATTCGATGGGTCCTGGACTAAAGGCCCAGTTGAATCGGGGCACGATCTGGCTGAGTACTTTATCGAATTCAACGGCCTCACGGATGATCTCGACCAGAGCATCCTCGTGGCCATCCGGACTTGACCTCATGAATGGGGCGATGACCTCGCTCGCTGCCTGCGCAAAATGTTGTTCCAGTTTGGTACGATGCTGTTCTGCGTGCGCGACGGTGCCGGCCTCGAGGAGCCCTAGTACCAGTTTGGTCGTTTTCCATTTCCAAATCTGATATTTCCTCACCTGTTCAGGCTCAGAGTTCGGCGAACTGTAGACTGTTGATAATACTCTTAGTCTTCATTTCACAAACATTCATAATTCCGGAATTCACCTGCATTCGCTAAAGATCTTCTGAAGTGCTCCCACCTGGGAGCGGATCTCCTCACTTCCGCTCCACGGGGCAGCATTGAAGATCGTTCCACATAGGAATCTCCAAATAAATGCCTCGATGATCAATGGGCACCTCCGCCGTGACCGAAGATAGTTCATGTATGTCTTCTCTCCCGGCGTGGTGGCCTCCATATATTGCGCAGCCCAGCCCGCCCCAGGCGCGGCCACCGGGCGCTTCTCAAGCTTGTTGCCAAAGTACTTTGTTGCGAATTCGTGAATGGCGGATCTCAAGCTCTTCAGCATTATGCCTCCTACTGTTGTGGGCTCCTCATCTTCCGTGCCCACCTCCTCCCCAGACCCAGGCTCGACAGACTCTTCTCTGTTCCTCCTCTCTTCTTCTTTCCTTTTCAATTCGTTCACTGTCTCCTCTAGCTCTTGTATTCTGTCCCTGTCCACGTGTGTCTCGTTGCATCGTCTCAATTCGTCATCCTTCTCCGCTAGCTTTGTTTTTGTGTTTTCTAACTCGATATTTCGATGCTCTGAAAGCGCTCGAGTCCTTATGAGTGCGATGCGGACGGCATTGTAATTTTCCTTCGTAGGACGTGCAAGCTCCTCTTCAAGATCGATGTCTGAAAAGACTTGATTTCTGCTGGGACTCGAAGTTAATGGACCGTCCAGGGGGGAAGGTCTTCGATTTCTAAGGGGACTCGAAGTTGATGGGCCAGCCAGGGGGGAACTTGTTCGATTTCTACTGGGACTCGGAGGTGATAGTAGATCCGAGGGGGAATTTGTACCCCGCCGGGCTGCTTTCGCCGATCGTGTGATCATCACCGATGCTAACGAAATATCTATCGGATCAGAGTCGGTGCGCTCGAGCTGTACAGTTGTCCCATGGATTAGCTGGATTAATTGCAATTGATGGCTGTACTGGGAAATAGACTGGGATGAACAGGCTTAATTCCTATCCCTGCGAATTACCGCGGTAAGAATATTTGGATCGCATCAAACTCAGGACGGAAGGAGCGCTGAGCCATGCTGAAAACGGTCCGCGCACAAAGGAACGCGGCACATGAAAGAACCGCGACATTCAGACACCCTGTCCGAAATTGGATCAAGGACACGAAGTTGCATGAAGAATTGTGTCAAAATTACTGATGAAGAATACAATACATTACTGAATCACAGACCTGATAATACCCTACTTGCTGCCTCCTTGGAGAAGCACCCTCCCAGAATTAATCAGACGAATGGCACTGATCTTGACTAGCATATGTAGCATGGGAAGTGGTAGCTGTCAACTTGATTGTATAGTGTATCCACGAAAAGTATTCAAAATTGATTTCTCAGTCGTGAGTCCCTTGGGGCATTATCGTAACATCGTGGTCCTCATTCAATACTACCCAAACAAATCTCCAAGAACAAACCCCTTTTTAAAAAATCAAAAGCTATTCCTCCTCTTCGAAGGCTCCGAGACAAACACGTGCCGCCCGTCCCTGACAGCAGCACGCAGGTCATCCGCCAGGTGGCCCAGCGCCTCCCGCACATTAGGCCCCTTGTACGAGAACTCGGCCTGGCTCTCGTACGAGTCCTCCCCGACGATCCTGAGCACCCGGAAGTACACCGAGTCGGGCGCTGCGGCGACCCCGTCGCCGAACTTGTTGAGGTGCCAGCTGCCGAGCCCGCCGAACCCGGAGATGTTGACCTCGCGCAGCTCGTCGAGCGGCATCGCGGCCAGCTTCCCGCACAGCTCGATCCAGAGATCCACCTCGGCGCGCACCTCGTCGGCGGGCTCGTCGTCGTCGTTGTTGTCCGGAACCGCCTCGATCTCGGCGACGCGGTCGCGCAGGTTCAGCTCGTGCAGGTCGAGCTTCACCAGCGTCGGCGCGACCTTGTTCAGCAGGCGGGTCAGGTTTGAGGAGAGGATGTCCTCGCCGGCGAGGTGGAGCTCGCGGAGGTGCGGTAGTGGGATTGGCTGAGGGGAGACGAGGGGGTTTGTGCTGCTTGCTGGGATCGTGTCCCACTGCCACTGTATGTTTTCCCCGTTGCTGTCTTCGTTCTCGGCGTCCTCTTCGGCCACCGCCTTGCCCTTGCCCTTTGGGCTCCACCCCAGCCACGTCCAGAACCCGCCCCTCACCTCGGGGTTCTCGAGGGCCGTCATGCCAGCCGTTAGACGCGCGATCCGAAGCTTCTGCAGGTTCTTCGGCAGGCCAAGGAACCGGCGGAGGTGGCACGTCCGGCAAGTCGTACTGTCCTCGGGCGAGGGGTACAGCATCCTGTTGTACAC
The DNA here is from genome assembly GCA_014872995.1 of Diaporthe citrichinensis. Taxonomy (NCBI): domain Eukaryota; kingdom Fungi; phylum Ascomycota; class Sordariomycetes; order Diaporthales; family Diaporthaceae; genus Diaporthe; species Diaporthe citrichinensis. Next base: position 201,876 of record JADAZR010000088.1, on the reverse strand, counting down.
CTCGAAGTCGAGCTCCTCCAGCCCCTTGATAACCGGCAGCAGGGACTGCTCCAAGAACGCCGGGATGTTGAACGCGTCATCGTCAACACCCAGAGCCTCGGCGGGAATGTAGGACTTGTTGACCGACTTCCCTGTGATGCTGAAGCTCTTGGGTTTCGCACCCGCCTTTGCCACGGCGCCCAGCAGCGTCTGGACGGCCGTGACCCATTGCGTGACCGGCGAGGCCTGGTTTGGCGGCCTGCCTGCCTCGTAGCCTAGGCTCCTGAGAAGTGTCTTGAGGCCGTACCCTCCGTCGATGACCGAGTTCGGCAGGTTCTCGTCAAAGTCCCAGATCTCACGGTCGTCAAAGGACTCGACGCTCACGCCCTTGAGGTTGGGGAGATTCCTCAGGGCGTCGATCAGCGTGTCGCGGTCCCATCCGGACGCCAACATGCTCGTCTGGTCGGCATATGCTTTGTAGTACGCCTCCTTGGAGACATTCGGCGCGTCGCCCGGGGCGCCGAATTCGAGCAGCTCTGTGCCAAGGACCAGGGTCTCCAGATAGGGGCCCAGGCGCGACTCGGAGATGGCTAGTAATGTGCTCAGGCTTAGGTAGCCGCGGAAGAATTTCCTACGGCCGAAGAACTTCTTGGCGAAGTATGGGAATGTGTAGTCGTGTGTCTGCCTGTTGATAAGGCGGAGGTTGCCATAGTTCTCAATATCCAGCTCATCGGCGATGCACGCCAGGATCTCGGCGGGGATCTCCAGGAGTTTGGCCGTCATTTTCGCTGTCCTCGTCTTGGTCGTCAAATTTGTCGATGACAACTACGGTTCCCCTTTACAGATGTATCGGGAACCCTTGATATATCTAACGAGGGGTCGCAGGAGCCTGATTGACGGGTCCAACGGGTCCGATGAGGTGACGTTGTCCGAAAATTCGGTCTCGGTCCAGGGGTGGCTCGCCGTTGGCTCTTATAGGACAAAGCCACATTCTGCCTGCATGAGCGTGCATGGAGGTAGCCCGCCAAACCGACCACAGCCCGCTTCGCTGCCTACAAGCCCCAGGGCGATGCGGCCGACCTGCAGATCCGGCCAGCACTCACAATGCGGCCAGCGAAGCAGATGCGACAACGCCTGAGGCTCTGCCACACTCAGATGCACTCGCCGATGACGGTGAGGCCGACGATTTGTAGAATAAGCCTTTTCATAATTCGTGAGCTGAAGTCACAACGGACAATATCATGGATGCAAGTCCACATTGTCTCTCAGTCATCCGGCCGGAGGTGCGACACGAGGTCTCAGGGGCCACTGTAATCCGGGACCCCGCTGCTGCCAAGGTGCTGACGGTCTTGCAATCCCGGGCTGCGGCCAACTTTCTAGGCCATTTTGCCCTGGTGCTGGCCTCAATAGAGTTCCACCTCTTTCACACTAGGCCGGGGCGACGCCATTTGCTCTATCACTAATTCATACGGACGGGCGGGAAGCCATGACACGAGTCAGTCAATTTGCATTGCAATTGGCCGACATATTCAAAGATTCGCTTTCTATTCCCTAGATGCAGCACCTGATTTTGAGTTGTTCTGCCATGCAATTTTGTCCTCCCAATGATCTGCAGTAGTTTTGGTCAGAACTATGCCGTCGTCCTAAATATGCTGACTTAGAGTGTGTCACATGTCGTTGATGCAGGAAATCCTCCTCCGTACAGAGTACTCATGTAAACTAGCACCGGTCACCAGTATATCCAATTATCTGGCTGACTTCACACGAAGAGCTCAAGCATCAAAAAGGCGGATAATGACCTTCTCCCCAGAGACACCCTTCTTGTTCTTCGCCAGCGCCTCCTCAATGTTGGCCAGGCCACCGCTCACTACAGCAGGCCTGTTGGGCACGAACCGGCCCTTGGCGATGTAGCCATCCTCACCACCGAGGTGCTTCATCAGAGGCTCGCTGAGGTAGCGCAGGTGAGGAGCACTGCCGAGTCCGAGGACCTGCTTGACGGCCGACTTGGGCTCGAGCGACTGGCCCAGCTCGGAAGCCTCGGTGTTGACGCCCTGCACGGTGATAACGTGGCTGTTCTCGGTCTTGGTGGCCGCGAGGATCTTGACGCCCTGGATCTGGGTGTCCTTCTCCGAGATGGAGTCGAACACAAAGGCAAGCGGCAGACCGCCCAGCGCGGCCTTGAAGTCCTCCTCGCTGTTCTGGGTCGCACGGTCGAGGACGACGTCGGCGCCCAGGGCCTTGAGGTGGTCCAGGTGCTTGGCGCTCGCGTTGGTGACGACCTTGTCGAAGCCCGAGATCTTGGCCAGCTGGATGGCGTACTGGCCCACCGAGGAGCTGCCTCCCAGGATCACGATGCCCTTGCCCTTGCCGGCCTGCTCGCCGCCCTCGGTCCAGGGGGCGGCCAGCCCGCTGCCGCTCTTGTCGTAGAAGCCCGTCAGGACGGCGACGGTGGCGAGCGAGATGCCGCCGGCCTCGTCGTCCGAGATGTTCCTGGGCGTCTTGCCCGCGAGCTCCGCCGGCAGCTTGACGTACTGCTGGAAGGTGGAAGAGTCATATTTGCCGATGATGCCCTGGAAGAAGACGCGGTCTCCCTCCTTAAAGTTGGTCACTCCCGATCCCACGGCAGCAATCTCGCCTGCTGCGTCGCTTCCCAGGACGGCCGGGTAGTCTTTGATGAAAACCTTGTAGTCACGGATCTTCCAGTCGACCGGGTTGATCGCAGTGGCAGTGACCTTGATGGCGACCTCGCCGGCCTCCAGCGCTGGCAGGGAACGGTCTTGGACCGTGTGCTGGGCGCCAGGCTCGGGCACGACGGCAGCTTTGAAAGTAGCGGGGACACCCATTGTTGCAGATAAAAACTGACGAAGTGTTCTCTTTTTTTGGAGAGGAATTGGTCCGATTAGAGGTTGTGGTTGAGTGGTTGAGCTCTCATGTAGAAGCAAGACACGGCAGGGGCCGACTACCTGGTGAAAGTTTTATACGACTCATGCGACGATTTGTCAGCTTGGAAATTTAGAGTTGATGCCATCGTGCACTAAAACCATGACGTCAGCGAGCCATGCAACAGCGTGGAATCTCGTAGATGCGAAATCGCTTATGTCGTCGAATTCGTCGAGTTTGACGACACCATGTGCAATGTCGAACACAGCCAATAGTGTGCAGCCTGGATTGAAACACAACATTCGTCCAACACGTAGGTGCATTTACAGGTACCCGGCCGTCCAGTGTCAGCACTAGAGCAGGTGGCAGAGCGCTAAGCTTTTCAGCATAGCTTCCCATGCGGCATAAAACCTCTAATGAATTAGGACCAGGGGCCAGGGTATAAGACTGGCCATGTTAATACCTAGGTACAAACAGGCAATGCCATGTTGGTGATTTCTGGCCTCGGTCTACGTGCCGGCTTTTCCACAGGATGACAGGTCGCTTTTCAACCACCAGGTCCCTGATTCCGAACAAACTCGAACGATACACCCGTATTCCCCCGTCCTCGGGCCTCCATTTGTTCGAGCACTGACATTGATTCCCGTCATGAACGCCCTTTACTAGTTACTTTCAGGAAGCCACAAGAGGGAGACATGCGCAAGGGAATATCGGCAACACCGAGAGAGAACAACGCTCGCAGCGAGCCATAGCCCTTTTCAAGTCATTGGAGTTGTTTCGAAAACATTCTGAAAACCCCTCTTCGCCACAGTCTGGGCCAGACAATCTTGGGCGAATAGCATGATATATAAATAGCAATCTTTGTGGTCCGCTATGTCTCTAGCTCGAAATATCCCAGGATCATCACATAGTGAGCCTAAAATTGGGACGGAAGAAATTGAATAGCGTACTAACAGTATAAACTTGCTTTCAGGGTGGGGTGAACATCAGAGATTTGCTTCACGCCAACCCACGTCAGATGATAAACCGTTGTTGTCAACAAGTAACGTACCTAAGTAGAGTCATCTGAAAGAAGCTTTTGAGATTCACTTGGAAGGACAGCAAGTCTTTTGAGGTATCATATTCATATTAGGGTATTATACTATAATGACACGCTATATAAACAGCAGCACCGCTGTCTCCATCAATCTCCACCCGTTCCCGGACCAACTCAGGGGTCGGGACTCACCTCCCGAGCCCCCACCCTCACGCGATCGGCGCAACGACTAACACGCTCCTCTCCTTGCCCTCCTCCAGCCCGCCCCGCGTCGCAGACTCCTTCCTCGCCTCGTGGTGCTCCTTGGCCTTGTCGTAGAGATGCCGGGCGCGCTCGCCCAGCGCCTTGCGGGCGTGGGAGAACCCCCCGTGCGCAAAGTCCGACGACGGGATCGCGACCGCCGCCCCAACCGCCGTGGCGGACGTCGCTGCCGCGCCGGGCACGTAGGTCATCTTTGCGGATGAGGATGAGTGGCCCTTGGGGGATGGGCTCCGGCGTGGGGGCGGCGGGAACGCGCCGGGCATCTGGGCAGCTGTGTCTGGCTGGGGCGTTGTGGATGTGGGCGCGGAGGTAGGTACTGGGCGGGGAGGCAGAGGTGGTGGTGAGGTTGCCTCTGTTGGGCTCGCGGCCTCGGCAGCGGGTGTAGGCTCTTCTGACGCGCTCTCTTCGTTGCTGGTCTGCTTGTCTGGCTTGGCCTCCTCTGTTATGTCTTTGGACGTGGCCTCATCGGTGTCAACTCCCGCAACGGAGCCACCGACCTTCGCGGCAGATATAGCCGCACTGCCTGCGAGGCTGGAGGTGCTCACGGGCTCCTCGGCCTCCTGGGCCGCGGTGGCCGCTGGCTTCTCCGGGGGAGGCTGCACACGCTCGGACTCCTCGTACGCAGGAGGCTGATCAGAGTCAGACTCTGTGTCTTGCTCATGTGTTTCAGCTTGAGATGATGATGTGATCTCGGCCGGGAGAGACAACGGCTGTGGGTCTTCGAGCTTGACCTTTGGCGGCAGCGGTGGGGAGGCGACTCGCTGAATAGGGGACACTCTTCCGGAGCTCGAGCCCTCTGCTGACGGGCTTGAGATGGTGTCTTGCTTCTTGATGTTGAGGGGCTGGATATCGAGGGCGGTAAAGAACCCTTCGATCTCGTCTGCTACTACCGATGCACGAGGATCTTGTGGTGTTGCTGGGGGCGAATATGCCTTGTACGCAGGTCTTGGTGATGAGGATGGAGTTCGCTGGTGGTGCTGGGCTGATGTCTGTGGTGTTTCCGAGCTGGGCTTCCGGGCGTGGTGGTTACCAGCGCCGGGTCGGAGCACAGTTGGGTGCCTCAGTGGGGATGTATGTCCACCGGGAATCAATGTCGAAGGGTGACGTTCGGGCACTTTATGGGTCGAAGACACGGTGCAGAAGAGCTCCGAGTCGGGGTTCGCGGTGGTGGAAACCATGGTGGCGGAATTAGGAGGGAAATAGATAGATAGTGGTAGTTGAAATCCTTTGCGGTCAACAATTGTAGACAATGTGAAGATATATATTGGATAGGTCAATAGGGATCTGAGGGTGAGTGTGAGTTACAAAATCCGATGTCAGATAGTCAGTCTCGGCCGTGGCTAAATAATGCAGATTGGCAACACAGACGATCTGTTCAAGACAGCTGAACAAGGACAGAGGACCCACTACGATAGGACGGCTTCCAGGGATCATCAAACGGTTGCCTCAATGTAACCCTGGATTGAGCCCCTGGGATTTGACGGTGAGGGAAAAACAGAGGAGCAGCCAGGGGTTAAGTGGGCCTAGTCCGGGGTGTCGAAAAGCACACAGCCACGAGAGGCGCAGCCAACCTCCCGACATCGACCGCGTAGGAGACCTCACAAATGACGCACGTGACAGCAGCACGTCACATAATGACGATACGGCATTTCTACTAGCATTCACATATTGATGTAGCACATTCACGGCCTGGGCTGTTTTCAAAGGTTAGTAACTCGTATAGTAATCAGCGATCTGTTGTGGTAAGCAAATCACACCGCCTATTTCCCAATCTCCAACATGAGCTGTTCAAATTCGACATCGTGACTGGTGGCCTCTGGCTGCCGGGCCATCCTGTCCTTCCTCCATGGCGGTACCTTCACCAACCCAGTGCCCTTTTGTGGACAATCGCGAGCAATATGTCCGGCGTTCTTGCAAGAGTGGCATATGACACCGGCTACGAACCTTGGAGGCATCGTGCAGAAGTAATGCCGGTGACCGGTCTGGCCACAGTTGTCGCAGGTCTGGTGCTCGTCGTCGCGGAAGGTCCCATTAATGACGGCTAGCTGGCGAAGCTGGTCGCGCTTCCGCTGGTTCTGGTCCTTGGGGGCCGAGGCCGCCGCCTCGATGACCTCGTTGACAAGCTTCTTGGCGTGGTTCACTTTCTCCTGTGTGTCAGCTCTGATAAGACAATGGAGCGGTTCATGTTGGTCGTCAGTAATTGCTGCATTAGTGTTCCTGTGGGAAAGCGAATGAGTTGCTCTGCCTTCCTTCACTGAGCCTCTGCCCCGAATGGCAATGTGGGCGCCGGACTGATTATTCATGTCTCGGAGGCTCTGGCCGCGGGGTCCGAGAATTTGACCGATGAAGTTAACTCCTGGAAAGTCTTTAATCGGGATATAAAGCTTCTCAGTAACCATGGGCCGCTGGTGATGGCGGAATTCACGAGGGGCATCGTAGCCCGGGATAGTACTCAAGGCGGCATTGACTAGGGCTTGACGTTCCTCCTCCAGACGTTGACGGTAGCGATGCTGGCGGGTGTTGATGCGGCGGCCCAAAGAGTCGTACTCTGGTGGCGGGGAGGACGATCTTTTGGAGTTAGAAGCCGGTTCACGGTCACCTGCACAGAGTTTCTGTCCGACTTCCTCAATCCGAATGCAAAGAACGTATGCATCGAGCTGCTCAGGAGTCATAGCTGTGGTGATAGCAGTCTTCAGACCATTTAATTCAGTGGTCTGGCTTTCCGAGCCCCAGCGTGTTTTCCGTTGATTGTTGGGGCATTCTGCGGTGTTTCCATGCAGATTGATAGAATACATTGCGAAATACGGGTCGATGAACTTGTCTTGAGGAAGATACGAAGAATGCTGGTCAAGAAGAAGACCTTGGGTGGTTAGTAGTTTGGGTTTGGGCATCGGTAGATCCTGTGGGGCAGATGTTCGATATTAGAAGATCGGGTGTGGAGGAAAGCAAAATATTTTGGCACACAATCTGAGAGGTGGCTCTTTTCAATCATTGGACCGAACTGTGTGACTCATGAAGAGCTAGTCTTGATGCTCCCTTCGTAGTGCTGCGCTAATCAATATAGCAGCGCTTGAGAACGTGATTGAGGAGGGAGCTAAGGTCAATTGGCTGTCAGCTAGTCTAACAGGCCTGGCAATTACCATTTTCGGCTTAGGAGGAAAAGGAGAAGAAACCGAAAAAGAAACCAAAAAGGAAACAGAAGGATCTCATAACTGACACTAGTCCGGAATTCAACCACAGATCTTACAAAATTTATGTTGTATCTTTGGGCCCCGCCTTAAACCTAGTGTGTAGCGTTGGATTAATACAGGAAGCATTTAGTGGTTGACCCACAGGAGGGTGCCCTAAGGAATAGTATCCCATAGGTGATTATCCCACAGGTGGATTATCCCACAGGTGATTATCCCACAGGTGATTATCCCACAGGTCCACAGGTGGTTATCCCACAGGCTCTAGACAGCCATCCTATGGCAAGTTATCCCACGCGATATATCATCCTGGAGACTATTAAAGTGGAGGATTTCCTCTGAGGGCAGGACCAAGTCGCAAAAGAATGTTTCTCCAACGTCTATGGCATTACAAGGTATAAGCAGTCAAATCGAAAAGGTCACGTGGCGTTATGCCTCGTTCCGTATTTGTTCGAGTGCTAACTGCTATGTATTCCTACAGGCACCTGTGTGAGAAGGCCGGGTTCATGGCGCTGGAATTAAGTTTAATTCATTGATGAAGGTAACAAGTTTTATTTCTTGTAACTAACCAACTCCTATTCTGAGTTCGTATATCGAAATCAATGAGTGACGTGCGAGAATGACGTGTGGACAGTGGCGCCCATGTCAAACAAACTGATCCACAAAACAAACAAATATTTGACAAATGTAATGTAGCTATAACTTCCCTTGCTGGTTGCGCCGGTGACGTGCCCACCACAATGCAGATGCCAGGATACTGGCGAAAACCTGCTGCTCCACCTCGTTTCGAGGTGCGTAGACTATGACCATGTTGTGGGGTAGAGGCGCACGGGTCCTGAGTATTCGGTGATGGATAAACCTCCAGAGCCATACCTCGTTCATGACGGCGAGCGGACTCCTCTGGCCCCAGCCAAGCTCAATCACCTCGTCCGCGTCAGAGGGATGCAAGCGGATCATGGTACTTCCATCGGGACGGACATGGGCAATTTCGCCACCCCACTCGGTCACAGCGTTAGGGGTGCCACTTGGTGGCGCCCCTGGCAGGTTGCGCGTGAGTGCCGGAAGGCCCGTGAGATAGCTGATTTGATACCTGAGCGCTTCCGGATCCGTAAGACCCGCATCTACAAACAGGTTCCTTATCCATAGCTCTGCACCGGGAAATGCGTCGGTTCCCTGGCGCATGGGATCCATACCGATTATTTCCGGGCGCTCTCCCTGACGCTGAGGAATGGCGAAGGCGTGTAGACCTCCATTGTATGGCTCCATCAGAGGGTCGATAAATGGCGTCGAAAAAACGTCCACACCAATTATATCCATGAGAAGAAATTTGTATAGCTTATTTTGTAGCCATCCTCGGACGGTTGAAGGTCGGCCCCCGCGCCCTAAACTCAGAAAACCAAGGTAGTCGCGTCGGAGGTACAGAACAGTCCTCAGAGCGCAACGGATGATAAAGACGTAGTAGAAGAACCAGAATATAGGTAAGAAGAACCAGAATATAGGTGAACAAAAGATATAGTCTTCCACAAAGAAGACGACCGCATCCGAAACATCTTCGTAAAAGTATACTGGATCTGTCCAAGGGTTCGAGAGTTCATTCATGGTGGTCGCAAGCCAGTGTTGTATACGTAGCAATGTGGGGTCAGACATGTTGATAAAGGTGTAAAATTTCGCTCAGCGAAAACAATTCGATCTTGCTATATCTGCTTTTCTTAGTGTTTCTGTATGTATCTGTTGCCTCGAAGGTTAGTTGCATATATAGAGGGAAATATTCAGAATCCTGGCAGTTCTATGGATCTTCTTTATTCATATAGAACTGAATGTTGAAGGCTATTCAAATGACCATCTTTCCGTCTCGCTGTTCTCTTCTACAGCTCTCCTCGACTCCGATGCTTCTCATTGTCTTACAAATTCCCATTATCATCGATTTAACTTGCAGTTCTGGACAATGGATATAACAAAGACGCACGGGACTCGCGTGCCGCAATTTGTATTATTAGACCTCCTTGCGCATGTGTCTGGAAGAATCTAGCCGTCTCCCACTATTGTATTATGACCAATAACGCTACAGATTTGCTAATGTGATTTGAATTTGCCCAAAAATAGTCGCCAAATGCCTTCTGTCAATCCGAATCCGAATCCGAATCTATCCAACGATTCCATTCTGGTCGCTCGATCGGATCCACGTCATACATTCTGCAATCACGTGTGTTATGCTCGTACATTCTGTAAGATCCGTACAACAGTTTTCGCTCCCAGGGGTCTCGATAGATTTTGTACTTTGGCATTGAAAGTCTGTAATCCTGACGGACGTTCTCCCTAGTTGCCAAGATCGGTAATGGGCAGGATGATGATGCCACGGCGGGTTCCGACTCGAGGAAATGCGTCAGAGAGACAAGCTGGTCTTCTCGCAGCGCATACACGTTCTCCGTCACATGACGCCGGTGGCTGTGGAACCAAACCCCATTTTGCTGTAGATTGTTAGATTTCAGGGAAATTAGCATACACTCGGAGAACCCAAACCTCTTTCCCTGACTTGCCCCTTCCGAAGAGGACCACGCCGCCAAAGATACGGTCCTCGGCCCAGTATGCCGCGATGTCTGCCACGCCATCGGGAAATTGCTCGGGTTCATCGAAGGTGAGCCAGAGGAGGAAGGGCGTTGGTTTTCTCTTTCTCCGAACTGGCTTCTCGTCATAATACGCATCGTCGGGATACTTGTCGCATTTATGAAAGCCGCCATCAACTTCCTTGAAAACATGAACGGCGAGCGCATGCACAGCCACGGCAACGAGTTCAACAAGTGGGAGTTTCGATGCCTCAGACCCGACAGGTGTTGATTGGTACCATTCCAGGGCCTAGAAGTCCAGCATTAGACCATCCTGTTGTGCGGCTGGGGAGTTTACGAAGCGGCCAAGCTTACCTCTGTTCTGATTTCCATGGATAGAGGGTCAAGTGCTTCACATAGGGCCCGGGTCTTCTCTATCGCTCCAGGACATAGCTCCCTGTGGTTGTATGCGGGCTCCTCTACCGTGTGTCTGTGCTTGGACTGGTCAATGGCCACGTCCCACACGGGCAAGCCGTCGACTAGCTGAGCAAAGGTGAACTCAGCCAGGTCAGTGGCAAGCACGTTTGAAATGGCCCTCTCGAAAGCCGCTTGATGTGCACCATCAAGGGCTTGGGCGGCGGTGCTTGTCTCGATTGACTTGGGAGGGTGTGTTGTAACCCATGGGTCGCGCTTCCACCGGAAGTTCGGTGACTCGAGTGAAGATGCCATTGGAATTGTCTTAGCAACCTTGACGAGTAGGTGAGTAGGTGATTGATTCTCCCTCAGAAAGGGGAGGGCCAGTGGTATAGCATGCGGGCAATATTAAGAGCTTGGGCAACCCGGTGACACAGGAAACTTTTCCAGGCAACAGAGCCCCACCCAACGTGATCCTGTTCTTCAAGACGGACCCATATATTAGCGACAGCGTCAAGGCACGATGAAACTCTTGAGAAAATGATTCTCATTGAAATCTGAATTAATGTCTAATAATGTCTATTTATACCGTTCAAAGCACACGCTTCTGTTATGCAGTTAATCATGTACAGGAAAGATTACAGAGTAATTTGCAATGTCTTAGCCACGCTCGGCACTCCACTCGAAGACACAGCAAACAGGTAGTAGAAACCGGGGAGCAGGATGCCGTAGTCCTCCGGCAGGACGACAGTGTACTCGGTACCGACAGGCGTCGGGTTCGTCAGGCTGCCGTCCTCGGCGACGTCCCCAGCCATCTGGGTTCCCGTGACGGTGACGTCGACAAGCGGGACGCGCCGCTGGTCGGTGTTGGTAGAGTGCGTCACGGACCCGAGGCGGACGAGCACGAGCGTCGAGTTCTCAGCGACGGCCTCGTTTTGCACAACGATCTTGAGGGTGGCGCCGGCGGTGGCGTTGGTCGCGGACAGGGTGTCGATGGTGGGCCGGGTAGCCTCTGAGCCGTCTTCGTTGAACAGATACGGCGGGCTGAAGATCTGGCCATCAGGGTGGTCCACCGTGCGGTCGCAGTCCGAGTCGTCGGCTGTCATGGATGCCACGTAGCAGAGACCACCGCCGCCGCTGAATACGGTGGCGTCGGGCAGCAGGATGGAGATGGAGTGGTAGTTCCGCGGGACGGCCTCGGGCGCCATCTGCGTCCACGTCTGCTTGACCGGGTCGAACAGCTCAGGATATACGATGCCGTCCGTGTCCGTGAAGACGAGAGACCGCTTCTGGCCGCCCGTCACGAGGACGGTGCCGTCGGGCAGCACGGCGGCGTTGGCGAAGCCGCGCGGGTAGGCCGGGTCTGGCATCCTCTCGACCTTGGACGGCTCCCAGGGCTCGCCGATGGTGGTCACATGCGCGCGGTTGTTGGCGTCGCTGTCCGTGTAGTCCGGTGAGCCGACTGCAGAGAGGACCTTCCCGGCGACAGCGTCGTAGATGGCCCAGATGCCGCACATGGCGTCGTCGTCGTCACGGGTGCCGGCTTCGAGGACCGAGCCCTTGCCTTCAGTGCCGTACCAGTTCTGAGTCTTGGAGGGGCCCGCTTGGAAGACGGAGCCGTTCTTCCAGCCAAACAGCCAGCCGTGATTGTCTTGCCTCCAGATGCCGCCCTCGTCGGCGGTCAACATGTCCTCGACTGCGGCGTCGGGCAGGTAAGTCCACTCGTTGGTGTCTGCGTCGTAGACCTCGCCGTTCTTGCCGCCCCTGCCACCGGAGTAGGACCCACCAATGGTGAAGACGCGGCCGTCAGAGAGCGTGCATGAAGATTGGTAACCGCGAGCAATGGTCATGTTGGGCGCACGGGTGAATTCATTGGTCTCAGGGTTGTAGATGCTCACGGCCTCTGCGTCAGAACCTCCGCTGATAACCATGCGGCCATCCTCCAGCGACGAGAGGGCAGGGCAGAACATGTCATGGTGGGTGTTGGCCACTTCACGCTGCGAGACCTCTCCTGTGCCGAGGTTCAGGTCGCCGAATTGCGTCTTGCCCGTTGCGCCGCTGAAGTCAAAGGCCTTGAAGGACGAGAAGAAGAGCATACGCTCGGGCGCCGGGAATGCAGGAACGATGTAGGCGGCAACAGGGATGACTGGGAGGCGGATGAGGTCAGACCACTGCCCCTTGGTAGATGGGTTGTATGTAGTCTTGCGCTGGATGACCTCGTATCTCTTGTTGGTGTACCAGATTAATGTGTTCTGGTTCTCATCATCAGCGGCTTTGAGGTGGCACACCCCGTCTGAGGTATCATAGACGGCTTTAGCACAAGCCTTGACGGTTGAGCATTGCATGGCACAGTCGATGGCATTGTCGACGTCCTTGATTTCGTTCAGGTCGTTGCCACGAAGATCTGTGCCAGGGCAGATCGAGAACTGCTCTCCTGACTCCGCCTCATAGGTTGTTTGGTTGTAGGGACATGTTGCAATATCCGTCGTCTCGGGGAATTCGTTACTTATGTAGACCGTGTCGAGGTCCTTGTCCTCCGTCCAGGTTAGGTCGTCATCGTTCGACTTGATGTGGCACACCTTTCCGGTACTGTCGTAGACAGCCTTCAAGCACAGGCCGTCTTCTGCACATAGTGAAGCACACTTTTCAAGTGTGTTGACCTTTTTTATCTGTTGTGCAGACTTGCCGACCAAGTCTGTGCCGGTGCAGATGTTATAGTTGATACCACTGGTGGTGTTGAAGCTGGTTTCAGTGGTCGGACAAGCCTCGAGGGCAGCCTCTCCCGCAGCAAGGGACAAGCGGAATTGACATGCCATGGCTAATGCCATGGCGCCGGTGAGGTATGTCATGGTCGTTTAATGTTGTTTGTCCCTCTTGTGCAGGTATGGAATTCGGGTTGAAAGGAGTGTGATTGATGTAAAATGTGCTGCTCGGTGGTATAAGGTTAAGGGAGTGCGTTTCTAGCGAGTGGTGTTGATTGCGGAGAGAGTGATAATTATTTTTGAAGTGTTGTAAGGAGTGTAATACTAAATTGTATAAAAAGAGAGTGGTTATGAGAGACTTTGAAGGGAGGGACTGCTAGCGATGCTAGGAAAAGAGTGACAAGACCCAAACAAAAGTCTCAAATGACTTTTTACCTGGCGCCGAGCGAAGGCTGTAGGATGGCGACAAGAGAAGAGCCAGTGCAACATGCCTCGAGGGAGCTCATTGCTCTTATCCCAAGTCGAGAGCCAAGAAAGAATACGGATACTGAGAGCGGGACAGGGGGCATAGTGGACACGGCTTGAGTCGAGATGGGATGAACGGGATCAGTGTTCGGGATACGACCTGGCTGCCGTGAACCGGACTCGCGCCGGCCGATCCGACCGCGAGCAAGTGCATGATGTGCGCTTGTCGTCGGTGTTCTATTCTAGTCACTATCATCAACAAAAAACACAGAGTTTAGCACACGAAAATCGAGATACGCGAAGATGCATTGACGCTGTTTGTGGATCGCTGAAGATCATTATCATCGACAGTCGATGCAGTGTGTACACCTCCATAAAAGTTGTTTCTGCGGATCTTTTGTGGGTTGCTGCAAAAGGGTTTTCCATTTCGTTCGCCAAGCATAAGGTTCATAGGCCAAGGATTTACCTAGTGCTATTGCAGCTATTGGGTTATTTTAAGCATCTTAGATCGCTTCAGGGGTTCAGGTCTGGGTCCTTCATTGCACACTTGGATAAGGCTGAGTCATTCTCTACTGAACGCTGCAGGGATCATAGATTCTCTGGAGATTTGAGGCTCGGGAGAAAATGGGGTAAACCCACTTTACACTCTCGATGACGACTAAATAGTACAATAGGGAGGATAACTACCTTTTGGACGACTCGTAAGGATCTTTGTGGTGACTCGCACCTCTGCCCATAGATCACTGTTCACTCTCAGGTTTCTCATGGTGGTTACCATTCGGGCCAGTAGTGCAGTTCGGCTTCCGCCAGCCTTGGCACAACGAGACAAAAGTGACAGTATGGAGCACTGCAGCGAGCGAAGACATGCTCGCTCTTGTGACCGTGGTGCGGAAGATGCCTCTTAAAAGGGACTCAATTTGCACTGGCACATGTCCTGATAAGTTGAACCGGTGTAGAGTCATGAGCTCTCTTTGTTCCGGTTACTCCGCGCGGCCAGTCCAAACTAGGCTGGAGATGTACAACAAATCAGCTGCTCATGACGCAACTCAACACGTGCAATCTTCCGGGGCGTCAAAGCGACTACAAATGAGGATATATGGGAGGAAGTTTTGGACGCAATGACCTCCGCACATGAGGCTTGAGATACCGATGAGCTACGCGGCTACCTATTGGGGCAACATGATCGATTGAAGTACTTTTTGCCTCCCACCCCCCGGTTCAATCTACGGATAACACAATTCTATATCACACTTCAAGCAAGAAAAGAGATATATCACATCTTCGAGATCTTCGTAACAGACATCATGCTAAGTTTCATAAATCTCAACCATCTGTTTTGTGGACTAGTTGTGGATATTGATTGAAATAGACCACCGTGTTCGTGCAAGGCCCGTTGGTGTTTCGTTTGCGGCGTCTCACTGACTCGAGAGCTTCCTCTCTTGAGAATTTGATTTAAGGCCATTATTGCGGTGATCCCAAACCAACTTGTTCGTACGGCCCCAGGATATCACAGAGTCAAACTGCTCTCAAATTATGGCTCGGGTAATGGTGCCTTGACATTGATTTCCCTGACATCATTTTGAACTACAAAGCTGGATGGGGCTTATTATTGTTTGTATCCTAGATTGACAGACAATGGCACCTGAGATGCTTAGGGCGTTGCAGTGGTCCACTCACAAAGTAGCAGACACGGCGCATAGTCAATCTCGTGATCACCCACTCCTCAAACGCAACACTGAAGTCGCACTCTTTCGCAACCACTCCAGTGGACAGTGATGAAGAGACAGGTAAAGAAGCGAAGACAACGGTAGCATAGGCATGTGAGATAGGTTATTCAGCAAAGGGCTAGATATACCACCGTAAACAAGACAAATATCATGATAAAACGCAGACAGTGTGAGAAAAGATGGAAAAGAAAACGAATAAGAGTACATGCCGAGAGGCATCCCGCAGGGTTTCGAACTCGGAGTGCCTGCAATTCTGTTTCTGACGCTACCATAGTGTAAAGAGGTCGTGGAATGACTGACCACGCATAGTTGAAACTTGGCGAGGGATTCGTCTCTCAAGCCTAGGGTTTGATCATAATTCAATGTCACAAGTATACACGAAAGGCTGGAAGTGACGAGTTGAACCCCAATCGAAGCAGCAGTCTGTGGGTACGGGCTGGAAAAAAAAGGAGAAAGTCATGTCTGGTCAGTATGGCAACCAAGAAGCACATGAGACATTCCTACGGTCGAGTGGTGTCCGTCACATGGTAAAAATGCCCGAAGGGAAGAGTTGAACTCAGGTATGTCGACCAAAATGGCCCACGTACTACCCAGGGGCGAGAGGGGTCCCAACGTAGACAACACGCAAAAAAAAAAAAGTACAGGCCAAGGAGCACACCAGCCGGTAGCTCGAACTCGGAGCCTCTGCAGAGTCCGTTCCTGACGCTGCATCGGAGATCGTTACTCGCCCGAAGTCAGACGCCAGCGGTACGCAGCCGTGTTTACTTACACCATCTGCACTTTGGATGACCCCTGGTTCCGACCATTATAGCAGAGGGGCACAGGGCTCCGAGCCTGGTCATTTACTGCAGCACTCGTCCAAAGTGAATATGGCCCGCGATGAGGCCCAAGCTTCCTTGGTGACCACCCACCACGTGTGGCCGCCTTGCCCCCAACCCCACCAGATCAGTAGCGGCCATGTGGGTAGCTGGCCATGTTACTTAACGTCCTCCCAGGAGTCCAAGGTTGATTCACGATACCATCGTGCCCCGACCACCCTTGGGCTTGCGCTTTCTCCCCTGTTCGTCCCCCTTCGCCTCCTTCGTCAATCCCTTGCGCTTGCTTCCCTTGCACGGTGCTCGCTCTGCCCCAGTCTATGGACCACTGTCCATTCTGAGGTATCTGAGGGTGGTCAACCTTTTGGAACGCTAGCGCAACCAGCACTTGAGCCTTCACAAACCTTGGGTTTCCTCCGCCCGCCCGCCCGCCCCCATCTCCAACCTGTTTGGCGACGAAACAACACAGCTGGCTTGCAAACAACCGCGAACAATATGGAAGACACTGACGGCCTTCCAATTATTGTCGACAGTCGCGTCGTGGCCAGGGTGATCATCAACCGCGATAAACAGCAAGCAACCCAGTCGGCAAATTCAGCCGCATCTCACATTCCCACCCCCGACGATATCCAGATCTGCCCCTTCAGCGATGGGAGTCACTGCTCCGAAAACCGTGGCGGAGTTGCGTTGGCATACCGGTATCCTTGGCTGCCACAGGGATGGGACGAGCACGAGGCGTCAGATCACCGCGGAAACATGGTTCGAAAGGCCTGGTCGTACGGCTACGCGGCTGGGAGCTTGACGATGGAGGGTGTTGGCGTCTTGGAATCCCTTTTCGCAGCAAACGAAGAGCTCGAGCGACATCTGCCTGCGCTCAAAAAACACGCCAGTACCGTCAAAGTCAAAGCAACGACAGATTGCCAAACGATTCTCCGACACATCTCCAAAGCAGTGCCGACGACCAACCAAGCCAGGGCGTTTCCTCTCCAATTGGTCAACAAGATCCACGATCTGATCCTGGCACTGCAAGGTCACGGAATCAAAGTCATCGTGGAGCTGCACTGGTGCCCACGAAACGAGGTGTTGCCACTGTCGGCAGCCGACGCGATGGCAGGACAGGCGAGGAGAAATGGTCGGGGATACTGCAGCGTCACGAAGAACTACTGGTCCAAAGCCATGCAGTCAGTGGTCATGAAAGAGCTGGAGCCGATGCTCTCGGGAATCGTCAGGTTCGCTCGCCTCCCCGTGAATCACATCTCGACTGGCGCTGGATCAACTGGCACAACGGGGAAAAAGACGAAGAATAGAAGACGTGAGAAGAAAGCCAGGCGAGCCAAAGCTGCTACCAAGGTGAAAATCACAGGTGCTGCCAACTCTCATCCTCAATTGCCACTGCCTGCGGTTCCCCTGCCCTCGAAGCCGGCAGCCACGTTCAACGCCGAGCCGGCCGTAGTCAACGGCGGACAGAGTATGTCCAACGCTGGGCCGACCACGTCCAAGGTCACCAAACCGGCCACAATCCTTTCGACGAAGCCGATCGTGAGCGCCACAGCGGACGCACAGCCTCCCGATGGACCGGTCAAGGACGAAGCAGTGAAACGAAAGGTAGAAGAGGTCATGGAAGAGAGCGAGGGTAGGCCGACCAAGAAGTCGAAGCTATCAACAGATCGACCGAGCCAGAAGCAACAGCCCCTCACGATGCCGGCTGCGTGGGCTTTGGATCCCTACCTCAGCGACCCCGAAGGAGGAGACAACATCTCAAACCCTGCTCCATCCATTCGAAGGAACCCTCTTTCCACCCTAGAGACAAGAGAGATTAATGTCTTCATCAACGATGGCGTTAATATTTTCTCCCTGGCCAAGCCTATAGGCATTGTGCTACCAGACTAGGGCAGCCGGGTTCTGGTCGATGGTCTCAAAGTAGGGTGTCCATGAGAGGTTATCCCACGGGAAGGTATCCCACGGCAGGTTCTCCCACAGGGAGACTATCCCACAGGAGGTTGACCTGCAGGAGGTTAACTCATAGGAGGATGTCGACTGCGTGCTATCCCACAAGAGGCTGTACAAGAAGAGGTGGTCACATCGCGTGGTAGTCACCGCCGGGTTTATCGCCGGAGATCGTAGCAGAGGAGGCTATGCTACCAGCCCGACATTGTCAGATGACAAGGAGGAAGGTGTCGAGATTGTAATCAGAGACATGGGACTCTCCGAGCATGACTGCTGAAGCAAAATGTAGAATACTTGATGATAATGCCGATAATGAATGACAGGCATTTTACGACTCTTGCAGTGTTTGACGACATGAAGTTGAAAAAGCGGGACTGCGCCACACGACGCCACCATGTGCCACACCCCCACCATGCTTATCGGAGATAATGCTCCGGACAACCCGGGCGGTTCCAAGTTTCCGTCACTGCGACACTGCGGCAGGGGCCGAGGTTCGACGTCATCAGAGTCACACGGCTCTGTCAGTCAGTTAGACTAGGGATAAATCTCACTCACACTTACTTCGACGCACAGACAGAGATCACCCACAAGAAAAGCAGCAACCAAACAAACATCAAACGCAAAATCATGGATCTTGGCCGATAGGACGATGCCCTCGACGACTTCTTTACTCTTCCTCCTTCTCATATGCCTGGTCCTCGCTAGCCCAGTCGCAGCATTTGGCGCTGGCGAGGTGCCGCCAGGCAGCGAGTTCAAGGGCTATGTCTGGCGCCACGGCGACCTGGCCGAGGTGCTCAAGTTCCTTCCGACGAGCTTCATCACCGGCTACAGGTTCACCAAGCTGCAGCGCAAACAGATCTACTTTGGCAACTGGCTGCGCGACTTTTCGCAGGTCATCGACACGACGTGCCTCGAGAACGTGCCCGAGCCCATCCTGCGCGCCATCGTCTCCGTCATGGCCTTCATGGAGTTTGGCTTTGCCACCGATGAGTTCGACGTCACGCGTGAGCGCCTCGGCTGCTACACGCACGTAGAGCATATTGACAACCCTTGTGGCTACCCCGAGGATGCGAAGAAAATTGACGCGCGCCTGCGCGGTCCGGTGGATCCGAAGGAGCTGGAGATCGACCCGGAGACAGGCATGAAGAACTACATAGCCAACTCGGGGAACGGTTGGGACACGTCGGGCGACTACCTCCGTGGGCAACTCCTTAAATGCATCGAGCTTGGGCGGACAGGACGGGCTCAGCACGAGACAGAGGCGAGGAAGGATGCGTTTCGCAGGTTGGGTGCTGCCTTGCACACGTTGGAGGATTTCTCTGCACACAGCAACTTCATCGAGCTGTGTCTCCACGAGCTCGGCGAAGAAGGAATTTTCCCCTTCGTCGGTGACGCATGCCGGATCACGATCCCCGATGGCGCCAGGGCAGGAAAGGTCGTCGCACCTCTAACCACTGGGACATTTGGCATGCTGGATATCTTTCACTCGTTGCTGGGAGAAGCCGACGACAAGGCAGTTCTGCAGTCAAAGGGCTCTCTGGGAGAGCTGGCGAGTGTGAGCAACTCTTTACCTGTTGTAAATATGGCCAAGGCTAACCATTGTGTCGCAGAAACTCAACCGCGGCGGGTTGGCCTTTGAAAATCTCTTCCAGCTCATTAAGACTGGCATCGGAAGGCTGAGCAAGATCCAACCAGACATTGATCCACTCTTGCGACAACTACAGACCGTCCAGGAGATCTTCAAGCAGCATGCGCCTGACGACAAGGAGCTTCCGATTCCTAGTGACCTGCCCGATGCCAATCTCTTGTGGAAGACCATTGAGCCCGTCATCTACCTCCACGACGCTGTCTCCAAGTACTTGCAAGCCGGCCAGGAAGATGAGGAGGAGTCGACACAGGACTACTCCCACGGCCAGCTGGGCGAGTACACAAACCAGCTTGTCTTCAAGTACCTGGCGGTGATGATCGAGTCCTCCGTCATGGAGCTGCGTAATGCTGTCAAGGCAGCCCGGGACCGCGTCGACGAGGAGGCCGCCAAGTGCGACTCCGCAAAAGTCTTCGAGGATGGAAGCTCAGCGTCTGACCCTAGCCACTCGGATCTCTCCAAAGACCACTTCAGCAACGTGCTCAACCAGCCAGCCGGGCTGGTTGCGACAGTGACAACCAACTGGACCACTCAGCAAATCGTAAAATGCTGGGATGACCCCGACATCGACGCGGAACTGGTCGTCGACAAGATTCTCTCGGTGCTACATCACCCATCTTTTCCCGACAACAAGACTCCGATTCAGCAGTACATGTTCGACACGGTCAAGGCCTGGTGGGATACCACGCCGTTGGACGAGAAGAGCCGCATCCGCGGGAAGCTCGCCAAGGAGAGCGTGCGCGAGCGCCAGCACGAGGACCACAACCTGACCCTCCGCGACTTCGAGAACAAGCACAAGGGTCCCGCCGATTTCCCCGGCGCCTGGCCCGAGGTCAAGCAGCCACCCCGGAAGGCTTCTCTCATCCAGGCCGGCGTCAACGACGCCATCGCCGACTTCAACTGGGCCCTGGCTGTCACGCGGAAGGCGCGGACTGACCCCCGGGGTGCCGGACGGGACGTGTGGAACGCGTCGGGGTATTTCGTACACAACGTCGTCCTTCTTTATTTGGCGGTGATGTACCGGATTTTGGGGGCGTTCATGTGGGTGCTTTCTAAACTGCTATGGCCCTTTGGATGGACCGGGAACTCGGCGGTAGATAGATTACGTGAAGATACCACTTGAAAAGGCTTGAGCCTGGCGCACCGAGATGGTTTCATTGGGGAATGCCTGCGCACGGGTTGCAGAAGGTCTGATTACACATTAGACATATTTACAGGAACGCCTTTAATGATGCTACATGACTCCCGACTCCTTCTTCACTACATACATTCGTTTACCTCCTTTTACCCCTACCCGGGCCTTGAAACAAATACCACCTCACTTAGTTGCGTAGCAGTTATCATTGATAGGCAAGCAAACCGCCGTGCCCCGAGTGCAAGCCGTGCCGGTAAGACACGCCTCGCCGGCGCCGCACTGGGCGTCGGACGTGCACACGGCCGTCGAGGTCCCGCACTTGCCGCACGAGCTGCAGATCGACGTGCCGTTGACGTCGGCGTGGCAGGCGCTGAAGCCGGTCGCCGAGTTGGGGTTGCACCCGTTGAAGGTGTTTGCCGCGGCGGGCGTGTTGAAGTTGTACGACTGCAGGTCCACGCCGCAGACGGGGGTGGACGAGGAGGTTGGCACGACGGAGGAGGTGGACAGGCTGCTTGTGGGGAGGTCGCTCGATGTTGGGGAGAAGGTTATGGTGGACTGGCTTGAGATGACACTGGAGGTGGAGAGGATGTCGGATACTGTGGAAGAGATGCTCGGGACAGTGGATGAGGGACTAGGGACAGTCGAGGACAGGCTGGCTACGCTCGAAGACAAGCTGGGCACGCTCGAGGATAGGCTGGGCACTGTCGAGGACGAGCTAATGACAACAGACGATGTCAGGGAGCTGACGTCGCTGGAGGACGACAATGTAGGCGCAGTGCTGCTGGCAGCCGAGAGCGACGGCGAGGACACGACGCTTGAGGCCTGGGACGAGCTCGGCACAACGGAGCTCGCGGAGGCGGATGAGCTTCCAGCTGCGCTCGACGAGCTCAAAGCATTTGAGCTTGAGCTGGCCACCGACGGAAGGGCAGAAGAAGCCGATGACGATGCGGTGTTGGACAGGATGGACGACACCACTGAACTGATGCTTGATAGCTCTGCGCTGTTCGTCACAGTGCTGACGGGCACGAACGACGAGCTCACGCTCAGCACGGAGGTGATGACAGACGACGAAGCCGGAGTTGTCGCAGTGGATGACTGGTGGGGTGTGGTGCTCGTCGTCGTGGGCTTGCTTGTGCTGGACGAGGTTGGGCTCGCTACAAATCCCTTGCTCGTGGACGTGACGGTGGCTCCCTTGACCGTCACGGTCGTTGGAAGAGTGACCTTGGCTGTGGACACCGTCACCGCCGTCTTGCCAGTGACAGTAGTGGTGACTGTCGGCGCGGTCCACACAGAGGAGAAGCACGAGCAAGCAGCGGATACCGCTGGGATGGCCAGGCCAACACGAGCTGCCGAGGCAAAGACTGCAAAGTCAAGCAGGGCGCGGTCCTCGAGTATGGCCCGCTCGTCCAGCTGGTCGACATGTTCGCTGCGGTAGTAGACGGCACGCTTTCCGTTGACGACCACGGTAGTCGTCTGCGTCTTGTCCGTGACGTAGACAGTCGAGTATGCGGTAGCTCCGACGGTGCTGTGAGGAGGGATATTAGAACGGCTCGGTAGCGAACAGCGGGGCAGGGGCACCCACACTGTAGGCGCAACTGTGATGGTGGCAGTTGGTGTCTTTGGTGGGAGGTTCACGGCAGCCTTGCAGAATGGAGCCGCATAGGCCGGGAGAGCCGCCATGAGGCGGGAAAGGACATCACTCGAGCAGGTGACTGCTCGAGCGTCCACCGCTACGGCGGCTGAGCTGGCCAGGCCTGCCATGAGGGTGGCAGCGAGTGCCAGGGAGGCCTTGGTATGCATTGCTGCTGGAATGAATGTATCGTATGTGAAAAGATCGGTATGTTTGTGGCTGCTGGATGGCTTTCTGGTAATTAATAACGAGAGACTGGGTGCTCAAACGAGTGGAGCCCGGAAATGAGTAAATCAGAATAAACAACGAGTGTAATTGCTAGCCGTGACGACGAGTACAGGTTGGCTTCCAACAAACAACAGGGGATTGACAGCAGCCATCCACTTTATAACCCATCCTGTCGGGACCATCCGATTTTCCGCTCATGTGCGTGGAGGCGGAAGGTGGGCGCAGCTGGGGTGCAGCTAGTCGAAAGCTGTGCACGGGCTGGAATCAAGGACCATGTTATGACCCGAGTGTGCGGGTGTGACTGGCGAACTATTAAGTTCCTGCATTAGCCAGGAGGGAGTTGAGGCCACTACAGCACGAGCAGGGGCTGTAGGCAAAGCCAACTCGACGAAAATAGGGTGCCTCACTCGTATCTGGTCGCTAGCCGCGTCCGAGCTGAAGGTCATTCCGCCCATGTGGGCAAGCTAGCTAGCGCCGAGTTGCTCGTGGGCATGGATGCTCGGATGAGATGGCCTCGCGCTAGAACAGACCTTGAAACGCCCTTAGGTCGGTATTCTGCTCCCACCATTAAGCCACAGCTGGCTCTGTGCCAAGACGACCCAGAGAGAAGCTGAAAGGGGGAGGGAACCAGCTAGCTACGCGACCGTATCCGATGCTCGACGACACCCGCCGACGGCCGAGCTTAGTTAGCAGCTGTGTTTATCTCGTGAGAAAATCTCAATTTAGAAAATGGACTACATTAGACGGCTATGAGTGCCGATGACAAATCGGGCCATTAACGGAATCGGTCGGTTGGTTCGCGGAAACCTTTCACGTGGGGTTCATCTGGTAGGTTCTGAATTTCTTTCTTTAAATTGGCGAAACACGCTTGTATGCCGACGGATATTGTGCAGAAGAGCTACTGAATAGTCAAGTATAATTTCCTTACTGATTCTCCTAGACGGTTCTTATAAGATAGGATGAGCAGAAACCGAAAACGAATGCTAATGTTGTGATGCAAAAGAAGGTAGACCAGTGATGACGAAGCGCACAAGAACGGAACTCTATCGCTCGATGGACTTCGAGTCAAGATGTGGGATCGTTTCTGTAAAACCGCTGAAAATGTCTTTCTGTTCTCCAGTATCGAGGAGACGAACTCCGAACAAGTCGTCTCGGACCAATTTGAGAGTTTTATGAGTATTCCGGTACTTGCAGCGAAGATGCAGCTTACACAGAGTTTTGTATTCCCAAGACCATAGTTAAGGACCCGTAGAAGCAAGCTTGTCAAGCTGGCCACGCGAAAACTAGCAGAACGTGCCACATATCGTGTGAAAGGTGTTCAGAGATAGATGGCCTCTTTGAGGATACCGTGGCCGAATATCACATCATCTCTAATCGTGTATGATGTCCAAGCTGACGGTGAGGAATCCATGGTCTGGTTTCAACCAATAGCCATTTCCTCCATAGGAAGGCGAAAGTACTACTACAAATTAGAACTCTTAACGATAGAACATCGGTATTGTAGTTATTTAATTCCCATTTTAGCCTTGGTAAACTACACTGTGATGAGCAATAGGCTAAAATAACCCTCGGGGCAATAGGTCTTTCGAAGAGGTTTAGGCAACTGCATGAACTACTTGTCTCTGATTTTTGCAAAGCCGCGAGGCAATATGGCCTGACTTCCCGTAGTGATTCGTCCGATGAACAAATGCACCTGAGCTTACTTCAAGGCCGTGTTGAATGTCTCACAGTTGTCAGGAACGAAGCGGAGGGAAGAATTGAATACGTAGTAAGCTTTCGCGGATCAACATGTAACCTAGAAATGATCATCATTCCGAAGCAGAATGTCCTAAGCTCTTCCAACAGAGTTCATAATCTTGACACCAAAAGATGAAACAATCTAGGGACGTAGACTTCCATCGTGGGACTGGAGAGAAGTCAATATGTGGACCAATATTTGTTTAAATATGGAAAGGGGCCATTCACAGACCTGGTTATCCATCTGTAGGCGGGTTCGCAGTAGTGTAAGTGACATAAGTGTTGTCACCGCGCAGTTTTGTGATGATCTCCACGTCTTCAATGACCCACGCACTGAACCGTGGACGCCTAACTCTTGCACGGCTTGCCCTGGACTCCAGTTGCGCGGGGTCTTCAACCAAGTCTGGAAGTTGGTATTCTCTGAAATCAACCCGTTCATTCGTTACGATCAGTTTGAAGCGGTCACTCATTTGAAAGTTTGGGTTTTTCTTGGCAGAGTCCAGAAGATCGGGGACCTCAATGTCGATGAAGACGTCCGGTGGGAACTCTTCGCCCGGGGGAACCTCTGAACTACTCGCGAATTCGTTAGGGAACACCTCTTGGATTCCATAAGCAGGTCCAAGTGCAAGGACGGTAACGAAGAGAGTCTGCTGCAAGGACGTGTTTTTGAACGAGATCTTCCAGCCGTCCAAAGATTTGGGATTTTTCCCATCCGGTGGTGACCTTTCCATGCCGAATTCGTAGTTAGGGCGCTGGTACTCCGAGACATGTGACATATCAACTAGCAGCTGATAGGATGACAGGTGATTGAGCAAACCCATGAGCTGCTCGGGGCTTTTTCTGCCGTGCGCCGAAATCAGGGGAAGAGATTTCAAGGTATTGTTTCCCTTGTCCTGGAGCCGAAAGCTCTGGTTCTCATCGACCTGCACACTCAAGTCGGCACTTGTTGAAGGTGGAGTAAAAAGCAACTCGAAGGGCGCATATGGGTCGACGTAACGCTTCCAGTCTTGACGAAGACGTTCCAGTGCAGGGTCGTTGTCATCCGACGGCAAATTAATATGCACAATCTTGCGGGTGACTCGCCAATTGAGCCGGGCGAACCATCCTATTTCCACGCTCTGCAAAGAGCCAGGTGTCGCTGGACTGAGAATAGCAGTAGATTCGAAGTCGTCTGTGCTAATGATTTCGACTTCCGTCCCAGCTGTATTGTCTGCCGCAATCAATCCGAGGTAGACCTGAGATGGGGGATACAGCAGGAATTTGTCTCCCACAGCAACTTGCTTTGAAGTACCCCTATTCAGTGTCACCGAACCTTTTTGCTTCTTGATGACATTGGCCAAACCGCGTGATTCAGTGTTCACAGTCGTGGCTGCGAATAGGATGCGATCTTTGTCGCCCAGGTGCAACGGTTGCTGGCTCAAATCTTTCGTATGGGCTTTGAATTGGGCCTCCAAGACGCTTTGTAACCGTCCATAAGTCACAGGGTGCTCGGAATTTGAAAGGCTTTCCAACGACTTCAGGAAGAAATGGGTCATTGCGCCACAAGGGTATTCTTTCTGACCTCCATTCTCCGCCTTGAGATAGCTCCACTCGCTTGCAAGCTCATTAGGATGGCAAGCGGCAAGGAGGTTGTACTTTCGCTCGCGGTAAAGCTCACTCTTGTAGTTAGGAATGGCATTCCGATCATTCTTTGTGCCGCGATTGGCGGAGATTGCGATTGGGTAGTCTTTGCAACGTATCTCATAGGCAGGTTGAGATCCTTCGCGGTCGGCGCCCCCTGAGTGGCAGCTGTCCAAGACGGCAAGGACGGTGTGCTTTTGGGCAAGTTGTTCCAGAAGATTGCCCAGCTCGACGTCGGTGATGTACTCCTCCCATGTGCAAAGTGTCTCGTCTCTTTGACCCGCTCCTTTGAGCTGCTCGTAGCGGGTGGCCTCCCGACCGCCGTGACCTGAGTAGTGAAAATAGACGAAGGCGCCTGGCTCCTTTTTCTCTATATCACTCAGTGCTTGCAATACATTTTTCTTAGTCGGGGCGTCGCAGGC
Source organism: Diaporthe citrichinensis (assembly GCA_014872995.1). Classification (NCBI taxonomy): domain Eukaryota; kingdom Fungi; phylum Ascomycota; class Sordariomycetes; order Diaporthales; family Diaporthaceae; genus Diaporthe; species Diaporthe citrichinensis. The sequence continues at coordinate 175,502 of JADAZR010000088.1, read as the reverse complement.
TGAATAATTGATCGTCCTTCCACGAGGCGCGGTCAGCACCTTGAGGTGTTCAGCCGGAACCTGCAGATGGAATTTCAGGAGATGGGATACGTCCACAACGTCCTGAGCGCATCCTGAGAGATTGCCGACTGGGGACTCATACTCGTCGATTCCAACCAGAACGGCCCATTGGTTGTTGATTCCAGGCTGCATGGTTGCGGGGTTCTGAGGCGAATCAATCAGAAATAGATGTGGATTCAACTTGAGATTGTGGTGGTGAGAGTTTGGAGATTCAAATCGAAACACAGGCTCGATGATGAATTATTTATAGATAATCAAGTGCTCATCCTGCTGAAACCGGTTCTTTTGGACTGTCTCAAAGAGGGCTCGCATCATGGGACGTTGATTGACTGACGCATGTTCTTACCAAGATTATCACCAGCTGAACTCGTACTTGCGGGGTAACAATCTTTCATGGCGCGTTGTCGTCTTCTATTTGCTGTGACATTGATGCCCCAATCTGGCTGACCAAAAACCCATTGGTTGCAGATAATGGTGTGGCTTGCAGATATTGCTGTGGCTTGCAGATATTGATTTGGCTTGCAGATATTGGTCTCACCTGCCACTCTCTTCTTTCACATGTGGCCAGCTGAAAGAGGCCTTTTGCCGATTCTTGGCTCAGTCAACGGATGCAGATGTCCCTCCAGCTGTCTCCATCTGTCAACACTCAAGAAGTGAGAACGAAGTCAAGTCGCCGTCCGCCATCACCAAAGTTTGCCTATGCAGAAGGGTTGTGAAGCTGAATCAGTCGTTTCAAGCAGCACAGCATCAGACATGAACACTCTCCCCACCCACAGCTCACCTCTCGAGGAAATCGAGAAGGCTTTTGAGGAAGCCAATTGTGCCTATCAATCCAATGAAACACCTGACCGAGTCGCGGTTCTTGATCGTGGGAGCGTCGCCTTGGGCTTGAAATACGACCGCAGTCTGGGCCAGGATCCTAGCATGATCCAAAAAGCTGTTGGTTTTGGTCGAATGGCGGCGGATGCAATTACGCCCGGTGACCAGAATGAGGGTGTGGTCTTGAGTCATCTCTGTACGATTTTGTTGAAGTGGACTGATGTCATAAACGACCCCAAGGAGTATGACGAGATTCTGAAGGAAGCCCATTCGCATGGTCTGAGAGCAGCACAGCTGCTAGACTACAACAAAGAGGCATTGTGGAAGACCCGGTCGCTCATTTGCCAGGTGCAATTTCAACAGGCTTTGCGAGACGATGATACTGAGACCCTGGACCTAGTAATCACCAAACAGAAGGGCTTGATCGAGACTGGGCACTTCGGGAACGAGTCTCTTGCAGCAAACTATAATCGTCTAGGGGGTATGCTGTGGGAGCGTCACAACCGTACAGGTTCCACCGACGACATCGATGAGGCCATCAAATATCATTATCGAGCAGTCGATTTCATACGGAATTTGGACGATGCAGACAGTTGGTCGACGCGCATGAATCTCAGTTTGGCCTTGATCAGCCACTATCGCGCGACTGGAGCTTCCCCCAGCCTGGACGCCGCGATAGAGCAGACCACCGTCCTGATGAAGAATTATAATACGGGCCGAACCCCAGAGGATATACCACGAAAGTATGCTCTGACACTACGCGAGCAAGGCAGCGCGTTGGAGGCGAAGTGTCAACGCTTCCGCGGCACAAGCCCTGCCGAGGCAATGGTTGCAATTGACGATGCCATCGAATGCGGCCAAAAGGCAATAGCGCTCCTCAATTCTGAAGATGTAGTGTACTCCTGGGTCCTCATCAGTTCCGCTGCTTGGTACGGGACCAAGATGTCGATGACGGGCAGGAGTCACTGGGGAGATGAAGGCTTGAAACTGCTCGAAGACGCGCTTAAGTCGCAGTCCAAGTCACTGGATTACGCTGACCTGCGCTCAAGCATGGCACACCTTCTTGAGGTTCAGTTCCAAATTCTGATGAATGAATGTCGACAGACTGCACTTGCAAAGCTGATAGAAGCTATTCGGTGGGGACGAGAAGCGGTGAAATTGAGTAGGCCTGGTGAGGCTTTGCTTGGAGAACGCCGCCTGAATCTGGGAAAGATGCTTCTGAGCAAATTTCAATTTGAGCGCACCGACTCGCAACTTCAGCACAACACAGAAGATTTCAACGAAGCGAAGAAGATCATGTTCCTCGCCGCCCACACACAAAATGCGCCTCTCGTCGTCCGCATCCCGGCTGCATTTCAAGGTGGTTTATGCCAGTACAGCTACGAACAGTACCATGAAGCGCATGAGCTATGCCAAGCCGCCATTGGTCTGTTGTCAACGACCAATTTGATGGCTGTGTCTACTCAGGACCTGCAACTACTTATGCGTCACGTATCTGGATTGGGTTCATTGGCGTCATCCATTGCGCTTCTGGACGGCCAACCGGAGTTCGAGGCGCTGCGATCCCTTGAAGCGGCACGATGCGTAATATCCGAGTTGACTATGAGAGGCAATACCGACCTTTCTGAGTTGCAAAGCATCAGACCGAATTTGGCCGACAGATATGCTGAGACTCGCTCCAAGTTGATACAAACGACCAGTCGGTTACAGAGAACGGAGCAGCCGGCGCTCTCATCGAACCCCCCAGTATCTCCTCAAAGCCTCCGCGAGCATCAACAGACACTCCTTCGTTCGATGGAAGAACAAGAAGATGAGATTAGAGAACTTGAGGGGTTCGAAAACTTTCAGCGTCGGTTAACAGAGCCTGAGATGAAGGAGCTTGCCTTTGACGGCCCTATCATCGCCATTAACGTGTCTCAGATTCGCTCTGATGCCTTCATTGTGACCAAAAACGACATAAAAAGTATTCCTCTCCCGGAAATGGGGTACTCGGAGTTACAGAAGAAGCTTGAAGTCTTCGATCGTCATGGGAACCTGGCTCGCAATGCTACTCCAAGACTTCCAGAACGGCTAAGATCTGCAAATCCACATGGAACGCTTTCGGACGCTTTACAGTGGTTATGGAATACCGCTGTTGGTCCAGTATTGGAAATTGCTCCACTGACAGAGACGAAACGCGTCTGGTGGATCACATGTGGACTTGCCGGTCGAGCACCCCTCCATGCTGCTGGCAGTCACTCCCCGGGTTGCCTTGACAACACCATCAGCAACGTCAAATCCTCCTACGTCTCTTCGTTCAAGGCACTTCATCATGGGCGAGCGCAGCTAAAGAGATCTTTGCCCAACCCCACGTCTGTATTGACGCCGACGGGAGCGAAAAGGAATATCTTGCTTGTGACCGTATCGAAAAGCCCAACATACCTCGACTTGGATACTAGTGCAGAGGAGAAGGTCATTGAGACTGTTTTCAGCAATCATGCGGTTCCCACCGACACAACCAACTACACTCATCTTCGTGAACCGGACCCAGAAACGGTACTTAGACAACTTCCCAACCACGCTTTCGTACACTTCGCTTGCCACGGCGTTTCAGTCGACCATGACCCTTCAAAGAGCGGCTTGATTCTTGTCGAAATGAATGATGAAAGACGACTAGTACCTGCCACGTTGACTATCGCCGGCTTAGAGGAAGTGTTTACAAAGAACCCGCTTGAAGTGGCTGGAGGTTCCGGTGCGCTGGCTTATCTCTCGGCTTGCTCAACGGCCGAACAAAGTAAGAGTGGCCTGCCTGACGAAGCCATTCATCTTGCCAACGCTCTACAAGCTATTGGGTTCCGACATGTTATAGCGACAATGTGGGGTGCTGACGATCAGGCCGCTGGCGATATTGCGCGCCGCTTTTACGAGGAGCTCATGAAAGTCGAAGAAGTTCAGGAAGCAAAAGACGGATTTGGAACTAATGGAAGAAAAGACAAAGGGATCGACGCCGCGGGGGCGCTGCACAGAGCGATTGTTGGCTACAGAGCTACCGCCACGGAACTCTTTTGGTGTCCGTTTATTCATATTGGGGTCTAACATTGAAGAGACCAACTTCAAGAACCCCAATTTTACTAGTATAATGAAGATCAGGTGTCTCGCACGTGATATACCAGTTCCAAAATGTCCCATAGACAGTCACAACCAATTCCCTAACCCAGTACGCGTGGAGGTGTCACACTGCTTACGGTACTCAGCTCTCGTCGAATCGTTGCAGAGATCGTAAGGCAGCAAGCAATCCCGGCAGGCGGCTTGGCCAAGAATATAATAGTAAGCCGTCCAGCCCCCCACCGATAAGCTTTCATTTCTGACTGCACATCTCATCTCGCAAACATTGACTGCATCCGTATACTTGCATTTCCCTGAGCAGCCGCCATTACGCCAATATGGACGTCGTAGGGCTTGTATCCAGCATCATTACATTTGTTGACTTCTCATGGTCCATCGTGCGGGGAACGTACGATGTCCACCGCTCTGCCAGCGGCGCAACTGAAGAGAATGTCCACATTCGCAACGTCATCGAAGATTTGCGAGATGTGACCGGTAAGATGAGCACGGAGAAGCCTGGTCAGGACAAACACGAGAAGGCTTTGTTTGAGCTAGGACAGCAATGCCACGAGTTGTCAAGCGATCTTGCCGATATCCTTCAAAAACTCACAACAAAGAGGCGATCCGGCCTGCAAAGCCTGAATATTATGTTGCGGAGCATGATTAAAGAGCAGGAAGTTCGAGATATAGAGAAGCGGCTGGGTGAATACCGAGGACAAATGATCCTGAGACTGAACCTAATGTTGATGTAAGACTTCCCAAGAAGGCGCAGAATTCGGTCAAGGCTGAACAAAATACAGGGAACGGTCTGCGGCGATGCATGAAAGCTTTCATCTGGCTCAAAAGCTTCAACAAAGTCAACTTCAAGACTTGAAAGAGAAAACAGAGGCGCTGGCTGACAATAACTCCGTCCTCCGTCGCCTTTACTTCGACGACATGTACAAACGGGAAGATAGCATCACCGATGCTACGAATGGGACATTTGATTGGTTACTCACAAATGAAGATGTGACTTCTAATACAAGTGCACCAGCACCAATTCAGCCCTCGGGTGATGATGGATCCAAAGCGATCAGACAATTGCGGGAGGAAGCTGAACGGCGAAGACGTCAGGCGAATTCGGCAAAAGTCTCTGATTTTGTTGAACACGGTGGCGGTGTCTTCTTCTTGCGTGGCAAACCTGGGTCTGGAAAGTCAACACTGATGAAATATCTGACCGGAGGCCGCGGGAAACAGAGGGTTGATGAACGGCTCCGAAAATGGGCCGGCCAGAAGAGATTGATTCGCGTGTCCACGATGTTTCTCCTTCACGGTACCCCGTTGCAGAGATCTCTGGAGGGCTTCTATAGGACGCTCTTTTTCGAGCTTATTTGTCAGTGTCCCGAGTTTGTGGACATTTTATTCCCAAAGCGCTCAACTCGAGGGTTTGACGACGACTTTCACAGATCTTCATTCCGTCTTAAGACATTACAGGAGGCCTGGACAAGGCTTATCTCGATCAGACACCATGCGACGCTACGAATTTGTGTTTCCGTTGACGGATTGGACGAGTTGGAAGGAAACAGTGCTGATCGTCTCAAGTTTGCTCGAATCCTGCACGATTGGGCTGAATCGGAAGACATCAAGATCATCGCCTCCGGCAGACCAAATGCAGAATTCAACATAGTCTTTGACCAACCCCAACGAAGGATCGACCTGCAAGACTTGACAAGAGCTGATATTCGAAAGATATTGACGAAGAGATTTGAAGAGATACAGCATCTCGGCGACCTCACACCAGAGAACATCGAAGAAGTGGTCAACGACATCTCCGACCAGTCCGAGGGAGTCATCCTCTGGGCGGTACTCGTGGGAAAGAACCTCGAAGATGATATTATACATGGAACGTCTCTGAGCGCAATGAAACACACGATTAAAACGCTACCTTCTGGTATCGAAGACCTCTATAACAACATGTGGCAGGACCTTCGCCAGGACGCCCACCAACAGCTGATGCTACGAACCATCTACGAACTACTCGTTTTGTACGACGGACTCTTTGGGACGCCCGCTCTATGCTTATTCTGGCTGGAATATGCTTTGTCTGATGACGAATTTCCGTACAATCAACCCATCGACGCGTTACCGATTACTGAACTAATCTCTCGAGTGGATAAAGTCCGTGGTCATCTGATACGGTACACGAAACATTTCGTCGAAGTCGCTTCATTCAGCGATGTCCGCCACGACGCAATGTGCCGATTCATTCATAGGTCCGCTCAAGAATTCCTTCGGTCGAAGCTGGGCCCGGTTGAATCCGTATCCGCGCGGCGTGATCGTACATTCCACCTAGATCTCCGACTTAACCTCATGTTTGAGATGAGCGTGGAGCGTGAATACCCTACCAAATATTTCGCCGTCTTTTTCACTAGACCATTCGCTTATCCAAAGGAGTGGCGGTCGCATCAAAAGGATTCGGTCTACAGATTACCACACAGGCTTATGGAGAAGTTACGCGAGATAAAGCAAGCTAGACAGAGCTTGCTCTCCGGTGATGACACTAATGGCGGGCCCGTGGATGATTACTGGCAGCGATTGGATTTCCGTCATCGGGGTGGCAGAGTGGAATGCGTCAAAGGGCGAACTTTCTCATTCTTCCATCTTGCAGTATTTAGTCACCAAGTTGAGTATGTCACCCGAATGCTCAATGACGGAACTCAACAACTCGACCAAGCGGCGCTCTGCCTCGGGCTACTGATTTGTGTGGCCGGGTGGAACCCCAGCGACGAGCTCTTCAAACTTCTGCTCCATCACGGAGCGAATCCAGATTGCCTGGTTGAGGTCTATCGTCCAGAGGACGAGAGCATCCCGGAACTTGTGCCTTTATGGCTACTCTTTTGCTCAACCCTCGCGTTCAAAGTGTCAACGACCTGTAGCGTTGGACCGAACGCCGATCTTAGGAAGAAAGACCTTTCCGATGAGTTTCTGATTTTGGAACGCTTCCTGTGCCTGGGACATGGGGCCAACGTCCACTTTCAAGCAGCTCCAGCGGAAAGCGGTTCTGAACCTGATAAAGACATGTTTGGTATGGATCTCGCTCAGGTCGTTCGATTCGCACAACCCGACAACATGGACCGTTTGCTCTCGCTCCTGGAACCTCCACCCGCGACATATTTCTCCCTGGTGCAAAATCTGATAAGTGTTGTGTTGCAACCACACTTCTCCTTCCGGACTCTGCCGCAGGGGGCTGCAACATCGCCTTACAGGAGGGTCTCCAATGAGTGTCTAAGCAGGGAGGGGTGGCAGTTTTGGGTTGCATTCGATGGAGAGCATGAAATCAGACGGGATGACCATTATTATATACCTGGGTAGTTACTGCTGGGATGAAGGCGTCTTTTCGATTATTTGAGCCTCCGGTCCCTTCTAAGGGTGGTGCCTCACAAGTTCAGATCAATCATCCTAAGTTGAATTTTGGATAAGAGAAACGGATTTCTTGTGTTCAGAATTTCCAATTTCAATCGCAAAAATTAATGAAGCAATACATATTCTCCGCTCACGGAACCTTCCTTGTCGTAGGTTTGTAGGCAGCATCACCGACAAAACGATAGGTAAGATTGACAGCCCTACGTGGCAGGGCCCTGATTCCTCTGCGGCTGAGCATAGGGGGGCGTCTCCGGCATATCCACCACAGGAGGAGCCAGACTGGAGATTCCATCGAATCGTAGGGCCCTCTGCTTTCCCTTGTTTCGTCGAAGACTAAGTGCCGGAGTAGGAGGCCTATGATCCAGGCACAGCGCTGTGACTATTCCAGCGTGCTGCACTGCATCAAGTTGTGGCCGAATAGTTGATACAGTGGTGTAACCTGCTGTACTGGGAGCTGTTACTGATCCCGTGGCTATATCGGAGACATGGGGCTCGCTGGCGGCCGGCGAGATACTGGGGTTGGGGCCAATGTGGTGCACGTCGCCAGGTTTTGCCTGCACCCCAAGCCCATATGGTCCCTCTCCGTGAATCGCAACAGCTGCTGGGGACATATATTCCGTGGTGACTGGAACCATGGGAGGCCCCTGGCCTGCGGACCCGCTACAGATAGCTTGCCCGTTCATTTTGGGATGAGACTCCATTCGATGTCACTGAATACCGCTTCCTTGGCCGTAAGAAAGTGGCGAGCTTCCTGGCGTGAATTGGGTTGGAACAAGAGATTTTAGGTTGAGATGCTTCTGGATAGTTGGTAATCTTGAGTGTTGGTTACCAAAATGCGATAACAGTGACGAGGTCTGCTCCATGAACTACAAATCATCACTGCGGGAAGCCTTGGCCTTTAAATGTAGGATGCAAAAGTGGAGAGAATTCGAATTATCACCATACGCCGCATTGTTTGAAATCATGGCTACCCATTCGGCCACTAGAAGTTACAGGCCCTCATCGTTCGGCTGGGCTTCAGGACCTGGGCTGGTCAAAATAATGGCCACGGTGGAAACTCACTCCAATGGTTGGGACCTGCTTGGGCCGGTGCCGCAGTAACTTCATAAATAGACAATAACCATGGGGTTTGCTTTCAGAAAAATGAAAAAAGATTAAGGCCCCATGATAAGAAGTATTCTTTTGATGACATTGGGTCAGATGTTCTCCTGATAGCCCTCCAAATGTTCTGTCGGCGGAGCCTCACGCGTTTAGAGCAAGCCGGGTGAACCTTGGAAGCTAAACACCTACTTGTCACGGCGGTTGCGAGACAGGTGCAGAATCCACCACGAATACCAAAAATATCGTCAGGATGCCCACAGCCCCAACCTGTTAAATGACCCACGTTAGATACCCTCGATGCAAATTATTGGCTCTCGCCTGTCGTTTTGGGTACCCCACCGGCCGTGCCGCATTCCTGCTGAAAGCCATCCCACCGTAGATACGTACATCTATGTCAGCCTTGGGTTGAATGAATCCAACACAAACTTCAATTGAGTCTCTGGTGAGTATTTGGGGTACCGCGAGATCCGTAGTATTGTGCACTGCGTTCACGGCAGCAAGGCACCGAGTCGGGTCTTCGGTTGCCTGAGATCTTATGTCCTTGACATCTTTGTCTTCGAGGGTGATTCATCCAGCGTAAAGACTCTGGACAAGTCAGTACTGTCTCAAAAACAATAGAAGTCCTTAAATCGTCTGTTTCAGGTCCACCACTTAACGTGCGGCTCAGGTGACCGAAACAGAGAAACTTTGACAAGGAGCAATGCGTTGCTTTGCTCCTATAAGGCAGAAGCTCCTTAGATACACATGGTCTATTCGAAATTGTCAAGTAGGAATGTTATAAACACGCTCCGGACCCTCTTCCTACCGCCCGACTTAGCTCGGCTCCCGAATGAACAAGAATAACGCGGATCATGGCGCCCACATTTGTTGACCTGTTTTGCGGAATTGGTGGATTCCGCATTGGCCTCGAAGCAGCCGGATTCGAATGCGTGTACGCAAATGATATCGACAAGGATGCTGTTGAAGTTTACAAGAAGAACAGACACCCTGATGCAAGCTACCCTGTAGAGTGCGCAGACATTCGAGATGTCTTCCAGAACAGACTGGACAACATTCCACCACACCATGGTAAGTGACTTTGCTTAGCAACTGCACTTGCCTCCATTTCAGTATTCCTCCCAGTTTTTCCTGGGTCGATGAGTCTGCGTGGCTTTAAATCATGCACTGGGTTGACAATGCTCCAGTTCGCAAGGTTCTTCATTTCAAACGTTGTATTTGATAGCTCACCATGGCCTTGCAGTGCTTGCCGCAGGATTTCCATGCAACTCTTTCACGCCGCTGGGACCTGGTGAAGGCGAAGAATGTCCCAAGTATGGCGACCTGGGAAAATACGTTGTCAAGATAGCAGCAGCGAAGCGTCCGGTTGCCGTTCTTCTGGAGAATGTGCCCATGTTCTTTTTCGACGGACAACCCTGGTACAAGAACATGGTAGCCGCGTTCAAAGAGGCTGGATACGACTGCCGCGACAGCATGTTATCCGCCTGTGATTTCGGTCTACCACAGCACCGCAGACGTGGGCTCATTGTCGCGGTGAGGACGGATGTGCCTGGACTTCCATTCAAGTTTCCTCTGCCACCCCAGAGAAGACAAGTGACACTGCGCAGCGCCTTACTCCCCGCGGACTCTGCGGAATTGTGGGGCTGGAGGAAGTTCGGACAAGATGAAGTTCACATAGAGTGGAAGAAGAAACAGTTGCCGGGGCCCGCGTGGGATGACATTCTGGACAAGGTCCCGGATGGCCTCCGAAGCCGCTTCGGACTCCAAAATCTTGGAACAGTAAAGGGGATCGGAGGAAGAGCTTATAACCAAATCTATCATGACCTTGGATACCATCCTTGTGTCACAGGGCAAACTGTACGACAGTGGATTTTCACTCGGGGCACCGACGACGAGGGCCCGGTGGTCCGTAAGGTACACCCACTTGAGCTACGCAAAATCCAAGATTTCCCTGATGATTTCGAACTCCATCGCGCCAAGACAACTACTATCAAGCAAATCGGTAACGCCGTGCCTCCTCAAATGGTCGAATGGGTCGGTCGTGCTATGGCAGAGCAGTACCGCGAGTCTTTCAACGAAGATGAGCGCAACGTGACCAAGAAACCCGGGAGGCGAAAGTCAAGCCGTAAATCGACCCGGAAGTCGAAAGGCAAGGCAAGCCGGAGGCCGAGTCGCAAGCGGAGCCGTGAGTCGACTCACAAGTCAAGAAACAGTTCGCGCCACAGCCATGCGTCGAAGGACAGCCGCAGGTCGAGGGACAGCCACAAGCCAAGGGCCAGTCGCAAGTCAAGGGACAGCCACAGATCGAGCCGCAAAAGGACACTCTCTTCAGATTCGAATGATACCACGCCAAGGAAGCGGCAGCACCGGCAGCCCGCTACGAGTCCGGACTCGCAATCGAGGTGGTCCACCGGTACGGCTGGGTTTGACGGCATCGTGAACGCATCTGTGAGTCCGGGTTCACAATCGAGGTTGTCAACCAGAACGGCAGGATTTGATGGCAACATGAAAGCGTCGGCTCGCAGGCGACATAGAAAGCGAAGGAGTTAGTTCTGCTGTGCTTCGGCACGGGTTAGCGACACATAGTGCTTAGATCGCCGTGGGACGGGGCCATTAGTACATTGATTGACACGGCGGGAAATTCAACACGGCTCTTTGCATTCCGGTGATCCTATGTGGACAGGATGCGGTGATTTGTACATGTCTACAGGCCCGCCACAGTGCTCAGACCGACTTTGACTTCGGTGGCATCAGAGCATTCAAGCCAGAGTTCTTCAAGTAGACCGAATTCTGCCACACGTGTTAGCATTCTGCAGGCCCGTAGGCGCTGTCTGTCACTCACCATCATCCCAGGCCAGGCAAAGTAGCTCAGCAACCTCCCAATACCGGCCATTGGTCCCCTCCAGAGGACTGGACCCGGCTTGCCCAGCAGGTCATTGGCAACCTCCTTCGCGTACTCCTCGGGCGTGGCAAACTTGGTCCCCTCCAAAAATGCGCGGTCCTCGACCTTGTCCTTGCACGGCGAGTACATGCTCCCGAGGGGCATCTTGTCGCCCGGGTGCTCCGACCTGAACAGGTTGGACGCAACGGCTCCAGTTTTGATGTGGACGACCTTGACCCCGAACGGCAAAAGCTCAGTTCGGATCGTGTCCGAGAAGGCCGCGACGGCCGCCTTGCTGGCGTTGTAGGCCGCCTGAAACGGCGGGAGGAAGACCTCATTGACAGACCCTATGTTCGCGACCGTGCCCCTGGCCTCGATAAGCTGCGGCAGGAACGCCTGGGTGACCGCAAAGACGCCGATCACATTGGTGTCAATTACGCGCCGGAAGTCGTCGACGGTGCAGTCCGCGAAGGGCATCACGTGATTGACGCCGGCGTTGTTGATGAGGATGTCCAGGCCGCGGCCGTCGGTGGCCCGGCTGACCGTCTCGGCGGCGGTGTTCACGGACCCCGAGTCGGTGACGTCCAGGACGAGGACCGTGATGCCAAGGTCGTGCAGGTGGGCCAGCTTGTTGGGGTCGCGTCCCGCCGCGAAGACGCGCAGCCCCCTGGACTTGAACTCGCGCGCTAGTCCATCGCCGATGCCACCTTTGCTGCAGCCTGTGATGAGGATTGATTTAGAAGCCATTGTGCAGTGTTAGGGGATGATATATAGAGGGCGATAGCAGTGGTGAGGGGCCATTTCTCTTGACTCGGTGTTTTGCGTGGCCGTTTGTCTCCGTCATGACTAGCATCCGCCCCAGTGTTGCACGCTAGCGGTAGTAGGCAAAGGTTAAGTTAACCCCTGGTTTGCTGCAAGCGAGTCGAGACTTAATACCACAATTTAGAGTTCATCTGTACGGACCTCGATCGGCTTGCGCAACGATATACTTTCGGGAAATGCATGACAGGAGCAAGGGCAGGGACTCATGCACCGTAGATCGGTACCCTCGAAGCTTTGTTTTAACCATAATCCGGAGAAATATGTTGTTCTTTCTTGGCTACATATGACAGATCTAAGTGGGGCCTTCAACGTCTTGCGAAACCTACTACTTGCGGCTCCTTCTTTCGGGTGATATGTTAGCTTTCTCAGGCAAACGGCTTGACGAGGACACCATGAGCCCCAGATCTCGGAGCTATAGCTTGCAATAATTAGTTCATACGGCTGCTACACTCTCCTCGAGAAATTCCGGAGCAAAATGCAACCAGCTAGACCTTCTCATTACCATCGACGAAACATCTGATCTTGGTTCACGACAAGGTGGCAAGACGAAGAAGTCCGGTCATGATATCACTCTATCAGTCAACGATGCCCAGCCGATGTCGCGAGGCGCAAGCCAGATTCTTTCTAGGAATAATTAATTCAATTACGCTCGATGCAGATGCTACTTTTCATACAATTTGTTCTTATGCCCCAGCCCCAGCCCACCTCAAAATCAGTCAAAGTGTATCCGCCACAGCTCCCGGTCACACCCGGCGGTGAAGTCACTCCGCGTGTGCATCATGAGAATGTTATCCGAGACAACCAGGTCCCCCTTCTCCCAAGAGTGCCAGTACGCCACGCGGCGGTCATGCAAAAGACTATCTATCACAGCGCACAGCGCGTCGTTGTTCTCGATGGGGCCATTCTCGTCCTCGATGGTCACGTACGTTGGGTCGAAGGCCGTCTTTGACTGCGGCCAGGGCTCGTGGTAGCGCAGGCAGGGGGCCCCCGTCGTGGGGTGGTCGACCACCAGGGGCAGGCCGCGCAGCTTGGTCGCGTCGAAGGAGGAGGTGCTCACGCCCCAGGTCAGCTTGCGCAGGTAGGCGAGATCCAGGTCCACCGGGAGGTACTTGAACACAAGGGTGGAGCTGGAGAAGAGGGTGAAGCCGGTGTCCTTGGGGGAGCTCGTGACGCCGGTGAAGAGTTGGAATCTGGAGGTTGACGCTGTTAGCGGTTTGGCAATGGCATGTTGTTCTCGAGAGTCAGTCTTACTGTGGTGGGATGGAAACTAGCTCCTCTGTTCCGTCCTCCTTAGTCCTCTTCTCGGTCTTGAAGAGTCCGTCGTAGTGGAACGGCATCCATTCAGCAGAGAGGACATTGTTGAGCCCCCTTGTGTCTGCTCCGCGGTCTTTCACCTCCAGAACGAGCCCAAACTTCCATGGCAGTGGCTCTCCCAGCTCCTTTGACTTTTCAACGAACAGATCCCTGTCCGTGGTCTTGGAGAAGCCACGCATAATGATGGGAGAGTTAATCTCCGACAGCGCCCGGACCTTGGCCGAGTCAACGTCGTGGATGGACAGCTTTCCAGGGCCGAGAGCGGGCCGGATGATGATGCCAGCCGGGTAAATGGGCTCGCAGATGATGCCGCCCTTGTCTTCTGCCCAGGAGAGCAGGTCCGACTTCTCGCGGAAGTAGCTCGGCCGGCCGTCCTCATAAACGAGTTCCAGCTTGGAGTCGTTCTCGAAATCGGCTCGCAGACCGCTGGTGACGGTGCCGTCTAGCCTGAATGCCACGGTGCTGTGCCATGGTGTCGTGTAGAACGTATCTGTGGGGAGAGGGCTGACTGAGATCTTTGATTCACCAGTAGATGGGTGGATTGATAGGCGGATATGGTCTGAGAAGGTCTCTCTGACTGCTCGTGCGAAGGCCTAAGTCTTTGTCAGCTCTGTCTGAGGCGGAAAATGGTACGGTGTGCTATGCTTACGTCGCCTCTGAAAAGCATTTGTTTGGCAATGTAACCCAGTCCCTTCTTGTACTTCTTCCTTGACCTCTCCTCAGTGATAGGATAAATGGTTTGCAGATCAGTCTCCAGGAACTTCAGGTATCCTCTGTACGTCAAACAAGTGTCCTCGTGATCAGCGATCTTCAGGTCGACATCGTAATCACGTTTGCTGAATGAGTTCAGCATGGCCAAACGGAAATTTGTTGCGTTGGTAACATATGTGATCTCGTCCATCTCATCTGGCACGTCGACGTGCACCAAATCCTTGAGGCGGTTGAACTTGATGTTGTTGAACTCCTTGGTCACGCTCATGGCACGCAGGGCCTCGCCATAGGCCCAAACATTTCTGTCCGGGACGCCGAGGAGGTCTAAGTATAATAAAGTTAGTATGCACGAGCCAAGCATTAGACGACCAAACTACTTACCATTATATACCAAACCATCGGAGATGATGGTGAGCTCGGAGCCGGGAGGGTAGATGTTCTTAATTGCGTCACACAATCCGTTGAGGTGAGCAAGGGCAACCTCCTCTGCCTTGTCCGGGAGGTGGCCAAGAACTTTTGTGGTAGAGTTGGGTGACTTGAAGGGGAAGGCGGGAAGGCACATGTTGATTACCCGACCTGCCCTGACCTTACTGTAAATCTGGGCGAGGAACTTCAAGTCACCCTCGTCGGATTTGGGTGTCGGCTTGTGGCTCAGACGGTAGCGAGAGATGACACCCAGGATGTTGGAGGCAGTCTCCAAAGCTTGTTCATCCAGCTTGGCAGGCTGGAGTAGGAGCGGCGGCGTCATCTTGCCTGTTGGCGACGCTGGCGTGGCCACGGTGACTGCAACTGCGGAAGGCATGGCGCAAGTTGTTGTTTGCCTCACTTCAGAAAGAGCAATCAGGGGTATCAGTGAGAGAGGAAATGGCAGGCTACAAAGCAAAGAAGATAGACCTGCTAGACGGGCCGAGTTGGGATGATGATCGGGTAAAGTGAATGTAGAAGTGAGTGAGAGCGTGTACTTCAATTGCCGTGAAGGAGATGATTAACCATATATTTAATCTCGACCGATACATCAAACCGAGGCCCTTGCTGCTCAGGCGACCTTGGTTTTAGCAGATCTTTACTAATGGAGCAGATACCAGATCTGACGAGTGACATTAGCCGATATCACCATACCTCCTGAGCCCAGCCCCGGATGTCCCCATCAGGAAGCAGGAAAATGTTTCCAGCTTGGTCTCGGACTCACACGCATGCTACGCCGCAGTGGCGCCGCCCGCATGGTTTCCGACCCTGTGGACAATCGCCCACCGAACATGTTCCCATCGGCCCAGTTCCAATCGGCGATCGCGTCCCCACAGTCGCCTGTGCTGCCCATATTGCAGTCCATATTCAAGTGTCAGAGTGGAGGGCTTGGCGAGCGGACGGGACTTGCATGATCGATGTGCCAACTTTGGCCGAGGTCTCGACTCAGCCTTGCAAACGGAAAAGAACCCTTGCCTTGGATGTTGCATGTACAAAGTACACGGTACAAGTCACCAAGATCTGCAGAGCGCGGGCGAGGGACCCATATCGTCCCTAACCCACACAGGCGCGCGGAGGTTTTCGGCGCCTTACTCGAAATCGCTTTCAGGGCCGTGGCCAGTCAACGTCGCATCGTACTCGGCTGCCAAGCCTAATCCCCCCCTTCAGTGCAAGTCTACCCTGGCGGGATGTTTCCGAGGTGGTACCACAACCTTGTAACACCCATTGGGAAAAACATTCTGGCACATAATCCGGTTTATACAATCTTACGATATTCAGGTGGATGAGTTGCCCGACTACTGGGTCAGGGGGGCCGGCGAAAGCATCCAGACACTGCCCCATAAGGCTCCTCCCCCCTCTAGCGATTTTCGAAATAACGTTGTGGGGCCCCCGAACGATCGCCACATCTCCATAAGGTGACGGCTAACGCAGGAACAGCTCGTGGTGTCCTCATTGTAACGACCGGCGACATCCGATCGTGACCAAGCGCTGAGTCGTCAACACAGTCCCTTCGTTCAGGTATTCACACATAAGCCACCGGGTACAGCTCAGACCGGGAAAAAACCGGAAGCACTCAAGCTTTGTGATCTACAGCGTCCAGCAAAACCAAAAGTTCTACAGCCTCAGCACATAATTCTGTGAGGACACATCATTAATCATAATAGGCGAATACGTTGCAACACCTGCGATGGAAGAACATGTTGATCTCGTTGTCGTCGGCGGCGGCCCAACTGGCCTTCTCTCGGCGCTTTTGGCCCGTCGTCTCGGTCTCACTGTCAGCATAGTTGGTAAGTCACTTACCCTCCTTCTCCTCATGTATACCATGGCTAAAGTCATTTCTCAGACGCAAAATCTGGACCACTGGACTTGGGTAGAGCAGATGCCCTCAATGCTCGGACCCAGCAATATTTCGAGGTGGTCGGCATACTGGACGAGCTTCTCCCCCAAAGCTTAAAATGCAACAGTAGGCTTCTACCCTCCCAACGCGCAAACGCCGACTACTTGATCTCTAATATGTCGCAGCAAGCTCAACCTTTGGCGAGGGAGAGTGGAAGTCCCGCCAGAACAAGTGGTGGGTGAGCCTCGAGCACTGCCTGCACAAGAACTTCGCCATGATCGGCCAGCCGGTGGTTGAAGGGATCATGACCGAGCGGCTCAAGGAGTTAGGCACGGGCGTGTACTACAGTGAGAACGTCACCAGCATCCAGGAGTCGGACGACAGCGTCTCAGTCTCCACCGACCTCGGCCGCAAGATCCAGGCGAAGTACGCCGTTGCTGCTGATGGGGCTCGGTCCACTATTCGCAGTGCCCTCGGGATTAGCTTTACCGGCACAAAGCCCGAGATGCTGTGGGCCGTCCTCGATACCTTCATCGAGACTGATTTCCCTGTGTCGCCGGAGATTGTGACGTTCGAACTCAATGGCCAGGCGCGCGTCTCCTGGATTCCCCGGGAGCGTGGCATGGCTCGTTTCTATGTCCTCCTTGACGGCGGTGAAGTCACTCAGGAGAGGGCAGAGAACAGTATCCGCGACCATCTTGCGCCACACAAGGTGGAGTTCAAGAAGACGGAGTGGTTCAGCACATTCGATGGTAAGCTACCTCAGTCCCTATCCCGGTAAACAGAAGGGTTAATCTAATGATGATGCACGCAACAGTCAAGGAGAGAATCGCCAGCACCTTTGTCACAAAAGAGGGCAGGGGGCGCATATTGCTCGCAGGAGATGCCGCACATGTGCATTCTGTCAACGGAGGCCAGGGGTTGAACACCGGCGTTGCAGATGCATTTGCTCTCGGCTGGCGAGTTGCTACCGCCGTCAAAAACCAAAAGTTGACCCCGGACGGTGCCCTGAAGCTTATTCGCAGCTATGACACCGAGAGGAGGACGGTCGCCCAGAACGTCATCGACGTTGCGGCTGCCTTAGTTCGGGACACCGTCCGAACTGCCACAAAGTATGTCTCGACGATCGAGAAGAATGCGGGCTATATCACAGGTACGTCGTGCTTTGACTCAATTGATCCCTGCGCGGATCGTGCTGATAAACTTTCGCTAGGAATGGGTGTCTCCTATGACGAAGTCGGATCCGAACTCATCCACGTTTCCAGCAGGGGCCTCTGGATAGCTGGAAAACGATGCCCTGACCTTGAGCTCACACCGGTGGCCAACAACTCACAAGAGGCCACCCGTCTGTACTCTATCGTCGACTACGGCAAATACCTCGTTCTCTCGATCGGCGGCCAACTTGAAGAGGGAAGTACATCCAACTTCAAGGACATCACCAGGGTCCTGACCCTGCTCCCTGCAAGCTCCGATGGTGCGCCACAATCGACCGGGGAGGCATTCAAGTCGGAGGTGATCGGGGCCGACGAGTCATTCACTGTCGTCATCCGGCCGGATATGTACATTGGCTATGTGGGGACTGGAAATGGCTGGAAGGACTACTTGTCCACTGTCTTTGCATAGTTCTAGAAATGGAATGGAATGAAATGGTATCATTGTTATTGCTACTTTGCTTCATAATCACCCATCACAAGGCGCCTAGATGCCTAGCCATCCATCCAAACAATGCACTGAGATACCAGATGACCAGGCGGAAATAGTGTACCAGATAGGCAGGTCCTGAGGCACTTGAGTGGATCTCTGCCCTCGTTCCAGCACACTAAGGACTCGAGCGGCATTTGTTCCAGATGCTGTGGTACCTAGGCAGATCTGGCCGGCGGTGCTATCCTACGTGATAAGATCTTCTCGATAAACAGGATCTCAGGAGCCTCGGGCCCACACACCACGCGAGTCACATCGCGCTTCCCCACAAGAGCTGCTATGGGACGCCGAGCCCGCCCTGACCCTGTTCGCAGGTGTCAGAATGTGACATCTCCAGAACGTTGCCGTTTTAGGCAGTGAAACAGAGAATACCACCCTGCCATTTTGATGTCCCATGCCTGCCCATTCTGTGCCCCCACAGGGCCTTCCAGCCAGCCAGCCCCAGATCTGCAGTACCGGGGCTCAGCCGTGCTGCCGTGCAAGCAGCAACTAGCCAGCTTAGTTCGAGAGCCGACGGATCTTAGTGCACATGCATAACGCGTTGAACGGCGCCCCGGGAACTCCGATGTCACGTCTTTGCAGGACACAAGTGAATGGACTGGGTGACTACATCGCCGTTGCAAAAAGACCCAACATTTGTTGATTTTTTTCACAACATCCAGATGTCTACAACGCCAGCTGCGAGCTTACTTGTCGACCTTCCACTCTGGGGTGATGGTATCTCTGGGCAGGGGTTCGTAGCCTTGGGGCACACCGGATCAGATTGCTTGATCCGACGCAGTCGGGAACTCGGAACGCGCCTATGCAGGATTTTGCATCATTTGTAGCTGGTACATCTCCACAAGCCGGTTCCAGAGACTGGAAATTAAGCAAGCAAAAAAATTCATCAGTCGATTTATGTGAGCCGACGAGATCGTGCCATTGCCATTATCAATCATTGGAAATCACTGCTTGCCTTGCCTGGGTGCTGCCCGCCAGCTCAGCTAACAACGGACGGGTCGTCCCAGAATCATGGTGGGACCCTGATCCGCAGGCGATGTCGGGTGCGCTGCCGCAGTCTTGTGGACCCGCCGTACGAGCGCTGATAAAAGAAAACCCCCAACAGTGGGATCTTGGGCATTTGTGGGACATGGGTGTGGGATGTGGGAGTGTGGGACAGTCCCCTCCCATCTGCGCTCCGGGCCTGGATGAACTTGGCGCTCGCTGCGCGGGCGGGCGCGAGCGAGAGATGCATGCTGTGAATCTTTGGACATCTTGGACCCAGTTTTTGCAACAAGCTACAAGAGGCTCCACATAACTCATCGACAGATCAGAACTTACCATGCCACGGGGAATTCCATGTGAAATCCGCAGCCCCGGTGCTGGGGACCCGGAACGGAGCACACTTGAGGCGCAGTCAGAAATGATCGTGTCTGCACTAATCTTGAAGGGTGCATATCAACACAGCTGCATCAGGGGCAAAGGGGTTGTTTGACATGCAGCAAGTTGCAAGGTATTCACGATGAACACATGGCGGCGATGCTACGCGGTCCAGCCGGTCAAACATGCACCGATCTGTAGCCGCGCTTTCCAGGGCTGGCAGCGTGCCATTGTCAACATTACTACGCAGTATTAACGTTTGCCTCGCGTGGCGCACGTCATCTCGAGTGCCGAGGAACATGGGCGCCCAGCCACCATGGATCGATAGGGCCAGTGGGGCCTTGCGCTACGGACGATGCTACCCGACGCGGGAGCGCAAATCATGGCTGATCAGAGCTGTGGGAGTCTCTGCCTGCCCTGGGCGTCTCGTCTGGGCTGCTTCGTATCTCTGCTACCTCCTTCCACAAAAGGAGAGGATCCTATGGGTGTGGTATGACAGGTAATCATCTCGCCTCCTGGGCCCGGTGAATATACCCAGATTGTCAATGTGGAGCAGAACCGCCTGCGGCCAAGGGCGGGTCCCCATCTGCCGCTGCGGGCGCACTGCGGCCAAAAGCGGCCAAGGAATAGGGGACCGACATAACACCTGATAGGTAGGTGAAATATTTTCTGGTCTGGTACGATATTACCGCAGCATTGCTAAATGTTTACCACCTACCCATGCGTGCATGCATGTGCAAGGCTCTGCATACTACGGTACTGATCATATCCGGTAGTCCCCTAGGCCCTTGCCACATGATACTCCTTCCTGCACCTAGACAAGCGCGTGTAAGAAGGTCCGACTTCTGACCCTCGTTCCGGAGTATTGACCTCAAGTGGTTGCCGCGTCGACAGAACCGGACAACAGATCTCGTGAGCTTCGAGCTAGCCATCGCGGAAACCTGGACGCTCGCCCAACACAGGCTGCTATCATGGCTGTTTCATCAGAACAGGACGCAGAGAGACAGGTGTCGCCGGCGACGAGCGATACCGTAGAGAAGGGAACACCAAAGGACATTGTCGAGACGGCTTCCTCAACGCCCGAGGTCAAGGCAGTGCGCACAATACCCAATGGCGGCCTACAAGCATGGCTTCAGGTCGTGGGTGCCTTCTTCCTCTATTTCAACACATGGGGTGAGTGGTTCATCAGCTACACGAATAGCTAGATCCGGCTCATACCCAACGGAACCCATACTGACAGCACGAAACACGAGCAGGGCTCCTCTCCAGCTACGGCACCTTCCAGGCATACTACGAGACGAGCCTCCTGAAGGGCTACACCGCCTTCGAGATCTCAACCATCGGCTCCGTGCAGAGCTTCCTGCTCGTCTTCCTCGGCTTCGTCACGGGGCCCATCTACGACGCGGGCTACTACCGCTACCTGCTGGGCGCGGGCTCCCTGCTCGTCGTCTTCGGCACCCTGATGCAGAGCATCTGCTCCGAGTTCTGGCAGCTGCTCCTCGCGCAGGGGTTCTGCATCGGCGCCGGCTGCGGCTGCCTGTCCATCATGTCGGTCGCCATCACGGCCTTCTGGTTTAACACGAGGCTGCCCATCGCGAACGGGATCGCTGCCTGCGGGAGCGGCGTCGGCGGGTCAGTATAAATTGCTCACTCAGGGCGTCTTCTCCACCCCTGACACCCCCCTCCACCGTTTTGCGGGTTTGAGTCACAGGAAGTACTGACTCGAAGTGGAATTTCCAGTGTCGTCTTCCCGATCGTCGTCAAAAATTTGCTGCCGACCATCGGCTTCGCTTGGACGGTTCGCGTGGTCGCCCTCATCGTGCTGGTCACGCTGGCGATCTGCAACGCCGTCCTGCGCGGCCCAGGTGCGTCGGCGAAACGACGAGCGCTCGTTCATCGCGAGTCGCTTACCGACTGGCCCTACGTGGCGCTGATCTTTGCGTACTTCACCGTCTTCCTGGGCCTGTACACGCCCTTCTTCTACGTCGAGAGCTTCGCCGTCGGGACGGGCATCACGTCCGAGAACACGGCCTTCTACCTGCTGGCCGTCGTGAACCTGTCGTCCATCGTCGGCCGCATCATCCCGAATATCCACCTGGCTGACATCATGGGCCCGATGAACATGATCATGGTCACCACGGCCATTCTAGCCGTGACGAGCCTGGGCTTCATCGGTGTCAAGAACGTCGCGGGCGTCTTTGTGGTGGCGGTCGTGTACGGCTTCTTCACGGGGACATTCTTTGCCCTGCAGCCGACGATCTTTGTGCGCTTAACTGGAGATATGAGCGTGATGGGGACACGATTCGGCATGGCATTCTCCATCATGTCGTTTGGACTGCTCATAGGTAGTCCCATCAGTGGGGTCTTGCAGCGATCATTTGGGTCTTATAATGCCAGTTGGGTCTGGGCCGCAATCACTCTGGCTGGGGGCTCGGCTCTGCTGGGTGTCTCAAGGACTCTCAAGGTCGGGCCGCGTATGGGCATCAAAATCTGAGCCTCTTGCTCCATAGACAACTCAAAAGGATAGTATCAATGGAAAGCTTTACATTCGTGATCATTCTGGTCGTTCAACCCACCCGCGACCTGCTCGTGTAATGGGCGAGAATGTGACTCGATGCATAGCCCGCCAAAAGCCTGAACAACTTACGAAGCCGGGCAGGCGATGGCACCACCTTCCTGGGATCTACACGTAACCCATATTCACATAAATTACATTTCTATAGTCACCAGTCGATATTTCCCGCATGCCGGAAGATGCAGAATTTATTGATTCTGCCGCATCGACGGCGAAGGCATGAATGACTTGCGGATGGCTGAACATCATATCGTGATGACAGCGGCTTTATACTCGGCTCGTTGGTCTCGGGCAAGCTCGCTCGCTTAAGGGTATATTTCTCTGCCTACTAACAGCAGCAATTTGCAGAGCACGTGGGCGAATCTCAAGACATCCCGAATCCCAAATCTACCATTCAACATAGCAATTATCTATTCGCCTTCGCTGATCGATGGTTTCGCCTTCATTTCGCTAGGCTTGAGTCCCAAAGGCATTTAAGCAAATAGTATATTCAATTAAGTATTCCCCCGAAACTTTACTACACCACAAACAAGAGGAACAGGTCCTAGAGCTTCCAATGTTCTCGAAAAGACTGCGGTCAATAAAATCTGTGCATCGCTTTTCCTTCACCTCACAAGTGTCCCTTTTCCGTCTTCAGTGCATTTGAGGTTGATGATCACTACGGAATATATGTATTGAAGCTACAGGGAAAGTGGATGCACCCACTCCCCTGAGCGTGGTTTGAGGCCCCATATAGTGGCTTCCTGGATTCAACATATATCAGGCCTGTTGCCGCTTGCTTCTCCAAGTATACCAGTTCGGCACATGTGGAACGGCGTTTTGCTCGAACGAGTTTGAATTGAGGTGCAATTGAAAGTCAGAGATACTATGCACGGAATGTGTTGAGGTCAAAGATACAGCAGGATTGCAACCATACAGCAACGTTGGTCATACGAAAGGTTGCGTTAAGCATTGATGCATGTAAGAAATAAGCACAATGTCGCAACGTAATTGGACCAAATGCCTAAGCCTCCCAAAGTATCTATCATTCACCAGTGAGAAGCTTGCACTAAGATGTCAGCACCAGAAACAGCAAGGCGTGCGCCACGTATATGCCTAAATAAGGAGCGGGAGGATCGTTCCAGAACCCGTATTGCAACACGGGATCTTGGCGGCAGGGTCAGCATCAAGATGAAAGAAATATTTAATGAGCCGCGACGAACGCCTGCAATCTTATTTTGACATCCTTTGACTCTCCGTTCCTCTCGTCTCCTGCGGTTTCCCAACTACCAGACCTTCGTTTAGAGAAGACGCCGTTCCAGCGCCGACTCATCACACTCGTTTCGAAAGCGTTAAAAGCAGCAAGATTTGCAAAACCATAGCCACAGAGACAATCAACCAAAATGCTTTCCTCATCTCGCATCGCATCGCTCTCCCTGCTGGCCGTCTCGCCCCTGGCGGCCCTCGCAAGGACAGACCTGTCGGGCTGCACCACCTTCACGAGCACGGTGACCATCAATCCCACGGCGCACGAGTACGGCAACGTCTACGAGTCGCTTGTTTACTACGATCCGGACACGCTTGAGATCTGTACTGTCCCAGACTGCGGTGGCGGGCGCGCCGCCCCCAAGACGGGCGTCCCCGGGTGCCCCCTGTACTCCGGCATCGCGACGCCGACACCGAGCTTCCTGTCGGCCGACCCGCTGGCGCCGGCGGTGACGACGACCTCGGGCGTGGCTGCTGAGACGACTACTGCCGACTCCTCGTCTGGTGCGTCGTCGTCGTCGTCCTCAACGACGGTGGTGGTTGTTACGGGTACTGATGGGTCTGCCAATGCTACTGGGGCTTCGACGACCGCGCGGGTGACCGGGAGCTCGACGGGCGTGGAGGGAAGTTCGACGGGGTCGGCGACTGGTGCTCCGAGCAGTTCCGTTGATTCTTCATCTGGAGCTGTGGCGAGGGTGGCTATTGGAGGACTCGCCGGGGTGTTGGGACTGGGCGTCGCCCTTCTTCTGTGAGAATTGGACAGACTTTTGTGGTAATACTCAGCTGAAGGGATGGAAGGTGAATACAATACTTCAGATTCGAAATAGACAATTAATTAAGCGTCTCGTCTTGGCAGTTCCGTATCTGGAGCGATGTGATATCTGTGAGGAATCCAAGTGCACCCTTTGGTACCGTGTGTTTCCAACATTAGATTTTCTGACTGTGTTGTCTTGGACGATTCTCACCGGGACCGTTGATGGCATCAATGGAGGTGTAGTTCAAAATGATGTATCTGAGGTCCAAATGCTCCTGATTGAATCAAATGATAGAGGCATCCCATTCTGTCTGCCAATTTGAACTGGGGTTGGGCCGCCAGACATGGACCGAACGGATACTGAAAGCTGACAGTCCTTCCTTCTTTCTAACTATCGCTTTACTCATTTACTGTCTTATCCTCAAATCTTTGGTTTGATGGGCTATGAGGGGGTTTTCTGGTCTACATATCCAGTTTTGATGGTTCGATCTCCACCAAGCTAATTGATCAAGCTGCTCAGTTCCAATGATGCTTTGGGCCTCTAGATGTGTCGCGGATGAGCGGAAATTTGTGTAGCAATTTGGCTGATGTTGCTTCTCGAAATGAAGCTGAGGCTGGGTGAAGTAAATGGGGGAATGCTGTTAAAAGAAGCAAACAAACTTCACCCAAAGCATGGCACAAACAATCTTCAGGGCGAGTCACAGCTCAATGGGCATGACCCAGCTCTGAGTCCTCAGTGTACATTCTGGTCCACCTTTGCTCTCCCACCACACTCCCACACCAGCTTCTGAAAGCAAGGATTGAAGACTTCCATCTCAATTACCATTCTTGACGTCGGAAGGTCAGCAGAACTTGTCGCTTTTACCCTCGATCAAGTTCTTGATTCGCCCTTTGGACGAGATCTGGTGAATCAACAATGGCGTCTGATCGCATTGCTTACAATGTCCTCCAGACAACCATGGCTCGCCAACGCGTGACGGTCTACGACCTCTACGGCCTGCTGGGCGTGTCTCCAAACGTGGATGAGGACGGTCTGCGTGCTGCCTACGATTCCATCGCTCAGAATTTGCAACAGGTTCCCAGTGACGTGGTAAGCAGCTGGTCACCCAACGCTCTTTCCCTCTCCCCAATCGACTCCTGCATCAACAAACCCGCTGCTAACACTTCACCCTAGATCAATGCCGCCTACTCGGTCCTCGCCAACCCGTTCAAGCGAGCACAGTACGATCGCGACCGTTTGGAGTACCTTTACAAGCAGTTCAGCGACCACGAGTCCTTCCCTCCGACCACCAGCATCCCCCCTGCGAACATCAAGGGCCGAGATGATCAGATCCAGGTCTACACCGCCACCCTCGTCGAGCGCGTCAAGGATCCCATCGAGGACAAGAAGAAGGCCATCAACCGCCGCATAGAGACAATCCGCAACGAGCTCGACGAGTTCAACGAGACCTCGGGCAGGCAGCGCCAGGACTGGGCCACCAGCAGCAACCGCGTCCTGCGCATGGCCGGCAACGCGCTCTGCGAGGTCGTCGTTTGCGCCGAGGAGGACCTGCGCATGCTCGAGGACGAGCTCGGCAGGATCGACGGCAAGCTTTCGCCCAGGGACCCCGATGGTCCAGCCGGTCGCGTCACCAGCAGCGGATACTACGGAAGCGAGATCATGGCCATGCCCACCGGCACCGCGACAGGCACCATGATGCCTCCCGACAGCCAGCCGCGCGTCCTTATGAACAGGAACGTCCCCAGCCTCCCTCGGAGCCCCACCGTCCGCTTTCTGCCCCAGTCTGCCAGCAAGATGGGCATCGATGGAATTACCAAGGACACCCCATCCAGCGAGGGCAGCCAGGAGGCGCACCAGGCCGACGGCAACGACCGCGTCAATGACTTCCTCCTCGGTCCGACCAACGGTCGCCTACAGCCCTTCCGCTGGCCCGAGGCCAACAACAACGCCATGACAACGACCCAAGCCGCGACCCAGACCCCGCAAGCCCGCGCCGCCTCCCTGCTGGAGAAGCTGCGACAGTCCACTGATCAGGAACAGGTCGCTGCCAGCAGCAACAACCCCCCAGCGGGCGGCGCCATGGGGCTCGTAGCCTGGCAGCGCCTCAACGGCCCCGGCAACCCGCAGGACAGCCCCGAGACCGCTCGGCGCACCCAGAGCCACCCCAACGACCTCACCGCCTACACCAAGCCCTACGACCCGACTCACACCCAGTCGGCCGACCAGCTGGAGCCGACCCGCCGCCCGTCCCAGCTGCTCGACGTGCCCACCCCGCCCCCGGCGGCCTGGCGCAACTCGTGGGACCCGGCGTACTCACGCGGCTTCGACGGCGCCGCCGCTGCAGCTGGTGGAAGTTATGGCTTCAACGTCGCGCGGCCTGCTGCGCGGGGCTTCAGCGCCACTGCGTCCAACACGGTGCTTTTCAAGGAGGTGCAGGACCGCGCTGCTGCGCTGGCTCGGGCGCCTAGCCGCTGGGTTGTGGGCGGTCCGGGTCTGACTAACTACGATGGCGGTCAAGCTGCCTCCCCCGAGGAGAAGGAGAAGGGCCCTGAGGATCCTTTCGCTTGAGGGTTTGGATTGGAAGGCATCGCTGGATGCCGCGATAATCCTGTCTGATACGGCAATTTGATGTCTTGCTTGTCACTTAGATTGATGACGCGAGTTTCTGGATCCATCCCATGTTGGGTTGTCTACTGGATCACGATGGGCCCCTTGTGGCTCTACTTGGACTTGGCTTGTGGTTATCGGGTCGCACTTGAGCACTGGAACAACGTGTGCACGATAATGATAATGAACGGTACGCGCAACGCATTGAGCTGAGGATTGTTAGGTGCACCCCTCACCTGATCTGGAGTTGAGCTGATTCCTCCATGACTTGACGACGTCTGATGGTTAGACGAAATTAATGAGCAACATACTTAAGGTACACAAATCGATTTGGTTACTCATCATGAGAAAAGAGAAAACCATTTCAGCGAGACAGTGTTGAGTCCTCACTTATTGGGTATCCGAGCCAATTTTCAGGGTTCAGTGAGAACCTTCGTGGCCGTAGGCACACTTTAGTGCCTTATGGCGCCGTGTTTATTCTCCAGAATGGGCCCGGTTATCATTTCCATTCTGTGAGTGAGGACCTTGCGAACCTGACTGCAAGACACAGTTCCCCATAAATTGATGAAAATGCCCTAAGGTCTTCGACCAGTTCCGCACCAAGCTCAGTCTAAGCCTTGAACATTCGGCCAGCGGCCTTGTGAGCTAATACAAAATGAAGAATATTCAAAAACACTTTTGTAGCAACAAAGGTATTGATCAAAATTTGGCTATAGAAATGTGCATTATTCTCTTTGTTGCAGTCATGAGTTCATTCTTCCTAGCCCGCTGTCACACAACGAAGCAAGAAACACATTGAATCCACTCATAGTCCTCATCACTGCCCTTGTCAAGACCCTGTTACAAAGGACGCACCAATATTGAACACAGCAATTGTTCATTCACTACGAGATTGTTTAAATCTCCATCGAGTCACACCCTGATTCACTCGAGATGGCCAACATCAAGCTCTACGCTGCCCTTGTGATCGCCATAGAACGAATCCCGCAACAGGTCCAGGCACTGATCCTGGTGGTCTTAGTCGCTCGTACTCTTTACCACATCAGCAGGCCACAAGTTGAGCTCGACACGGATCACGAACTCCCACCTGCGCCGTCTGAAGACCACCAAAATTTGGAACCAGCAGCAACGACCCCAGCCTCCATCCGGCCGACAATACCTCGTCGCAACTGTTTCGTCCTTGGACCGAACGGATTAACTTCGCAGCCCCTATCGTCCGAGTGGGAGTTTGATTCATCCTCTGACTCCGAAGGTTACGAGACTGCACCCGAAGACGCGGCACCAGCTAGGACCATGGCAGAGAACAGGGCCCTCCAGTACTTTGAGGATCGGCTCAGCCAACACCGCGAATCGGTAAGCTCCGAGACAAGTGCCAGCCCTGCCGTGCGGACATCACTACTGACCGGCGCACAGATCAGGGAGGACCACTCCGACGCTGAGGACGCCGAAATGATCAAGCGCCGCAACATCAAGATGCGCGAGGAGGGCGTCCGCGTCAACGTCGGCTACTCCCAGCTCGCCTCCCTGAAGCCGGCACGTATCCCACGTTCAGATCCGGCCAGCCTCAGCAACGCCGCCGCCGCAACCGCCGGAGGCCTGCGGGGAGGAGCCTCGGGAACGACATCCTCCCCTTCCTCCTCCTCCTCCCCGCCGGGCTCGTGCCTCTCCACCACGCCGTCCCTCTCGGGTCTCCAGTCCCCGGCGCCCACACCCTGCAGCGGCCTCACCGGCATCACGACGCCCGAGCTGCCAGCCGGGCCGGCGTCCGTCCTCCCCACCAGCGGCAAGGCGGGCGAGGTCCTGTACAGGATCGACGAGAAGCTTCTAGCCATACCCGCCGATGCCGTCAGCAGGCGGCTGCTCCGCGACGGCAGGGCTACCCTGCACGGCAGGAAGAGGCTGCCGAGGAGTGCTTCGTCCGCGGAGGGCAACTCTGCTCCGCGGACGCCCTTGCCTGTTGAGGCTGGGCTTCGGACCTTGGAGGAGGGTGGGATGTGGTACCCTAGTGAAATGAAGGAGTAAGATGGGCCATGGCTGGGTTGGCGCCAGGGTTGGGAGTGAGGTGGATGTCGATAGGGCCTTTTTTTCTCTTTGAGGCCAGCCGAGCGGGAAGTTTGGAGTTGCCTTTATGCATGCATTGTATTCGTTGTGTCATTGGAATTAGTGCGGCATGCAGTTCAAATGGGCGGGTTGTAGTTTCATTTTGGAATTACCTAAAGAGAATCTAGAGAAGAAATAATAATTGTTGTGGTCGTTTCATGATATGCCGTGTGCCCTCATCTTGCTAAAACAGCCTCTCGAGCGAGTACTTCCGGTAATTAATTGGAATAAATATGGTCTCCTGCAATGTCACCTCATCCAGCTCCGGAGAGGACATTTCCTGTTCTACGGCCGAATGATTGCTATTGAGGCGCTGCTCAGGGAGTGCTGAATGATGTTGGTCAGAGAACCTTGCCGGGGCCTCTCAAAGCTTCAAATTTGTCTTTGGTGTTCTGGTAACAGGTGAGCAGGTCGTAGTTGGTAAGTGATGATAAAGAGGACCGGCCCACGATCCGGCGCTGCCCGAGACCGCACTCGCTGTTAACTCAACAGGAGGGGACATCCGAAATCATCCCATATGCCGCGGCTAGCGAGATGATCGCTGCAAGGTACCATGAACTGACCTCGTGGGCCCATATTAGCTGAGGGCAAGTGCTGGAGATGATTGGCGTCCCCGCATCATGATCTCATTGTGCGGTAGCATTGGTCAAGGAACTAGCAGCGATCGCCGGATCTTGGCTGCGGCTTCATCCTCGCTCCCACTCACGACAGCGTCCAAGACTGCCGGGTACAACGTCACGACTCACTTCTTGTTGCATTCAAAGGTTGATTAATCAGAATCTATGATCGCTCACACTAACGATCTTGGCTACATATCACACCTTTGCGTCATGGTAAGTGCAGTCCTATTCCGTTTCTCCGTGACTTAAACGCCGCTCTGCCCCTCGGCCTCAGCTCGGCTTCTTGGAAATCATCGTGCCTCCTCTCGCAACGAAGAGCTTCATCTCAAAGTGCACCAAGATGATTTACTCGAGGTTGGCAGCGTTCACTGCTCTGGCGGGGCTTCAACTGACCAGAGCCCAAGACCTCTCAGACTCAGGCCGATCCGGCCCAGAACTGGAGCTGGTGCACCAATACAATGACCAGTGGCCGACCGGAATAGCTGTGTCTTCAACAGGCCGCAAGTTCTCCAACTACCCAGGCGGCCTTGACCCAAACAACACCAACGACGGCAGCAATGGGAAATACACAGTCGCCGAGCTGTTCGACGACAGCACCGAGAAGCCCTACCCGAGCGCAGAGATAAACAACCCTCCCGGCGGCGCCATCAACTCCAGCACCACCCCGCCCTCCGGCGCCAACTACCAGGACTACCTGATCGGCGTCCAGAGCGTGGTCATCGACAGCGCAGACCGCCTGTGGATCCTCGACACGGGGAGGGTCCTGACACAAGAGGGCGTCCTCGTCCCAGCCAGCGTCGGCGGCGCCAAGCTGATCGGCGTCGACCTCGGGACAGACTCCATAATCAAGACCATCACCTTCCCCAACACGGTCGCCTACCCGGACACGTACCTCAACGACGTGCGCTTCGACCTCGACCCGAGCCTGACGGACAGCGGCGAGGGCGTCGCGTACATCACCGACTCGTCCAGCGAGGGCCGCACGGGGCTCATCGTCGTCGACCTCGGCTCGGGCGAGTCGTGGCGCCACCTGGACGGCAGCCCGTACGTGCAGGGGGACCGGCAGTTCCTCGCCTTCGTGTGGGGCCGCGAGCTGTATGCCGCGCAGCCGGGCAGGCCGGGCTCGTTCCTGACATTTGGGGCGGACGGGATCGCGCTCGGGGCCGACGGCAAGGATTTGTATTTCGGGGGCGTCGGCAACCGGTATCTGTACAGCATCCCCACGGAGCGCCTGCGGGACAATGGGCCTACGTCTGAGATCAAGGCGCAAGCGGCTGTGGTCAGCCGGAGCCAGAAGGGGCTTGCAGATGGGTTTGAGACGGACAGCAACGGCTTGATTTACCACGGTAATATGGAAGTCAACGCCGTTAACTTCTTCAGCCCGGAGAATGGGACGGACCAGATCTTCCTCCGGGATCCGAGGATCAATTGGGCTGACACTGTAAGCGATCAGTCTTCACTCCCATATCCCTCTCATTGTGACGAGCACTGAAGGGTAATTTTGCTAACCAACCAATTCAGTTCTCGGTGGCCACAGATGGGTACCTTTATTTCACTAATAACCAGCTTGCCTTTGGCCCTGCTGTCTATCCTGGGACAGACCTGCGGCAGAGACCGTTCAGCCTCTTCAGGGCCAAGCTCCCGAATGGCGGTACTAAGGTCGGTGGAAGCTCATGATCTCACATGACAGGTGCCAGAAATTGGGGATACGCACTCGAACAGTTCAAGACAATTAGTTCCGTTTCTAAGAGACTTCTAGGATAATTCTAATATGGCTCGACTTTCTGCTCACCGTTCTGCCCCATCGCGTAGGTTTCTTACACCGAGGTTGTGTAATTCCACATTCTCTAAACTCTCGTTGAGCCATGAATAAATTTTGGCACTTCCATCCAACGGCTACATAGGGATAGATGCGGTCGTGTCCGGGTTCCAAGATACAAGTCCCAATTCCATCTAACAAGGTTGAGGCACAGGGACGTACACGCCATCGTCGAAAGTCTTGCAAGTAAAATAGAATGCGTCCTTGCTAGATGCCGGGGTTGTACAGCATGAGATCCGGCCAGCACGGCCGTCGCCCAGCGTGTTGCTTACATTAAACATAGGCTTTATAGCCAGACTATGTATCGGTAAGATTAAATCCTCTAATTCTCCGAAAACCGCCATTCTCTATAATGCTGAGACACCAATATACATCTGCACGGTTAGTTCTTTTAAAATCTTTATTCGGCGCTGGGGATCAACATACGATAGGGACAGGAAAAGCAACGTCTACTCAAATGGTGCCGAGCACCTGATATGCCGGTCAGGGCCCGGCTTCAAGAGGCAGGTAGCATTCTTGGCGACGCTGAATACGGGAACCCGATCGTACGGAGAAGCTCGTATTGACCCTGGGAAGTGGGACTGGCGGAAAAATACCCACTTGGGCACTTTGCACACACATGACCGAGAATATAAACCAAGCAGTAGCAGACAGGAAGGGAAAGCCGCTGAAAAACAGATGTTATTCTCTCGCAGGCTCTGCGAAGACCCGGGCAGACAGAATGCTACCACTCCTAGCGGGATGTGCCTTAGGTGCGCTGCTCATCGGAGCATCCACCGCCAAGCCGACCCCGAAGACCGAGGACGCGGTGGTCCCGGGCGCCTACATGATTGAGTTTACGGACGACCATGCAAGTTTTACCAGCCCCCGTCCGGAGGAACCAGGCATGGCGGAGCGGCTCAGAGACAAAGGCGCAGGGGACTCCATATGCTGACTGGCCTGGATACAGGATGCGGAAAGCTTCTATGCTGGCCTGGCCGAACGAGAGCTGTCCGTCACGGGGCGGATGAACATGTCCTTTTCCCTGTTCCGGGGCGCTTCGTTCCATCTCAAAGACGTGCCCGATGACTTGGCACATGGCCGCATCATGGACATGCCAGGGGTTAAAAACCTGTGGCCAATCCGGTCAATCCCACCGCCCGACGACGAGGTGCTCTGGACTGGCAACAACCGCAGCGCCGTGCCGCCCGTGTTGAAACGACGTCAGTCGTCACCCACGGCCGACGAATACGTCCCTCATGTCATGACCGGAGTAGACCAGCTGCGTGCCGAGGGTTACACTGGCAAGGGCGTCCGGATCGGCGTCATCGATGTCGGCGTCGATTATACCCACCCGGCGCTCGGCGGCTGCTTTGGCGAAGGGTGTCTGGTCTCGTATGGCTACGACTTTGTCGGCGATAACTATACGGGTGCTGCCGATACGCCTCAGCCGGATGCGAATCCCATGGACTCTTGTAGCGGACATGGCACGCACGTTTCAGGCATTATTGCGGCGCAGGTCAACGACATGGGGTTCACGGGCGCAGCGCCGGACGTCACGCTGGGCATGTACAAGGTATTTGGCTGCACGGGCAGCAGCGACACGGATATCGCGGTGGCCGCGCTGAACCGGGCGTACGAAGACGGCAGCGATGTCATCTCGATGAGCATCAGCCGCACGTCCGGCTGGAGCGAGGATCCCGTCGCTGTGGCCGCCCAAAGAATCGTCGAGGCCGGCGTGCCTTGTATCCTAGCAGCCGGGAACAGTGGCTCGGGCGGCCTCTTCCTGACCGGGGCCGGGGCGACCGGAAAAGGCGTCACGTCGGTAGGGTCGGTCGACTCGACCGAGCTTGGTCTCGTCTTGGTGCGCGGGTCGTTTTCCACCCAGGGCTTCAGCAATGCATCCACGCCTGCTGAGCCATTTGGATGGGAGCCCGGTACCCCGGCCTTTGGAAATGTGTCGTTGCCATTGTACGCCTTGAGCAACAACACAAGTGTTGAGGATGACGCTTGTAACCCGCTTCCCGACAGCACTCAGGACCTTTCTGGATATGTCACGCTCGTCCGCCAGGGATATTGCAGCGACTACATCAAGGCACAAAACATTGCTGCCAAGGGAGCACGGTACATGCTGGCGTATTCGTACTACGAGGACCCGTAAGTAAAATGCCCAACCTGGAACTGCTGGGTCCCGGACCTCTTTGGCTGAACTTGCACATGTAGGACCTCTCTCAGCGGGCCATGGGTAGGAGAAGAGGAGCCTAGGATCGTTGGAACTGGAGCCGTCACCGCAGCACAAGCAACAGAGTGGGTTGACTCTCTCAACCACGGTAACGCCGTGACTATTGATATCGTAGCCCCAGCGCAAGCGGGCAACGTCGTCGAATCGACTCCGAACAACAAGAGCGGGGGAGCCATGAGCCTGTTCTCATCATGGGGCCCAACGTGGGAGATGGACCTGAAGCCGACCTTTTCCGCGCCCGGAGGATATATCCTGTCCACCTGGCCGCTTGCCCTCGGCGGCTATGCGATCCAGTCCGGCACGTCCATGTCCACGCCCTTGGTCGCGGCTATCTTTGCGCTCATCGGACAGGCCCGACAGGACTTTGACCCCCAGACCCTGAACAGCCTGGTCACGACAACAGCAGCGCCAGTTGACTGGTATGATGGGAATGCGATACACAGCGATGTACTCGCTCCGCCGGCGCAACAGGGAGGTGGTCTGGCACAGGCACATCGGGCCGCACACGCGACGACGTTGGTCAGCGTCTCGAGCATCTCTTTCAACGACACTGCCAACTTTATTCCCAGTGGGAACTTCACTATTAGCAACCAAGGCGCTGAACCGGTGACGTACAGTCTCAGGACGGTCGAGGCGGAAACGATGTTCACATTCAACCCAGGCAATGACTTCCCGGCCTATTTTCCAAACCCCACAACAAACAGCACCGCCAAATTAAGCTTTTCAGCGCCAGAGGTTACTATCCCCGCCGGTGGCTCGGTCGAGATCACCGTATCGTGTGAGCCTCCCGCGGTGGACGGGGCCCGCCTAGCCGTGTACAGCGGCTATGTCACGCTCAACGGCGCGAACGAGACATTGTCGATTCCCTACATTGGCGCCGTTGGCAGCCTGCACGCAGCGAAGGTTCTTGACGACGACTACGTCTTCCTCTCACACTGGGACGACAGCAGCCTGGCGCCCTCCGTGGGCAACGAGACATTCGTGGTACCCAGGCCCACATCCACAACACCCGTCACCAACTCCGGCTCCGCGATCGGCTACCCGGCTACCATCATCCAGCTCAACGTCGGCACGGCCCTGTTGCGCTGTGACCTTGTGCCTGCCACTTCCGGCAGCAACACAACGGGGGCAGTAGACGAGGTACAGGCCCTGGGCACGTTTGGTATCTTCCCTATGGAATATGCTCCACGAGCGTATTTCATCAATGCATTCACTGGCATGCTGACAGACGGGACAATAGTCCCGGAGGGTACATACTCATTTGTGGTCCGGGCGCTCAAGATATTTGGGGACCGTGAAGCACGCGATGACTACGAAGTGCTCAGGACGGTGCCGTTCACTCTCAAGTACCAAGCTTAATGTCTCAAGGTAGATGGTATATAAGTAGCTTTATCCTTATTGTAGATATTAAATACATACCAAGTACTTATAAAGAAGAAGTAAATATATATGGATAAAAAGCGAAACTACTTCGAACCACAAGGCTTTGATTATAGACGTGCTGTAGGTACTTTCTCACCCTCTTTCCTGGCTTGTTTAGCAAGCACTCTCCTGAGCAACTTTCCGGCATTACTCTTCGGGATTGTCCGTACAAACCGTACGCCACCCCGGAGCCGCTTGTACGGTGCCACTCGCTCATGTACCCAATGTTTCAGATCCTTCTCCATCTCCTCATCCCCTTTATAGCCATCCGCCAGAACAACGACTGCCATCGGGAGCTCAGTCGCCCGCTGCTCGCTGTATATTCCCACCACGGCCACGTCAGCGACGGCCGGGTGCGCAAGCAGCAGGCCCTCGAGCTCTGCCGGTGCGACCTGGAAGCCGTTGTACTTGATCAGCTCCTTCACGCGGTCGGTGACGTAGATGTTGTTCCTCTCGTCGACATAGCCAATGTCGCCCGTGCGGTACCAGCCCTCGGCGTCGATGCTTTCGGCCGTGGCTTTGGGGTTGTTATGGTACCCCTTGGTGACGTTCGGCCCTTTGATGCAGATCTCCCCTTGCCTACCTTGGTCGACTTCCTTGCCATCTGCCATGATCCTCATTGACATGGATGAGACGATACGGCCACTGCAGCCGATAGGCTTGTTCCAATCCTCAAGCCTCTGAGAGCATACCAGTGGTGACGCTTCGCTGAGCCCGTAGCCTTGCTTGACAGGCACCTTGAGGCGCTCGTGTATTGCTTCAATTAGCTCATTCGCCATTGGCGCTGCGGATGAGTGCAACATGCGCAGGGAACTTAGGTCGTATTTGCTGACCACAGGGTTCTTTGCAAGTGCGACGCCAACCGGCGGAACGATGTAGGCATAAGTGATCTTCTCTCGCTGTATGGTGTCACAGAACGCTTCAAGACTGAACTGCTTCATGACGTAGATGGTGGTCCCCTCGTAAAGTGGACTAAGAATCAAGATCGCGATTCCTGGTCACATTGTTAGTTATCAGCCGCGATCGGGAAATGCTTCGAGTCTTGTACGTTCCATAAATGTGATACATTGGTAGGAATCCAAGGCCCCGATCGTTTTTCCAGTTTACCACCCCAGGGTCTGCGGTGCTCAATTGGATTATGTTTGCAACGATGTTCTCGTGGGTCAACAAGACCCCCTTGGGAAGTCCTGTCGTCCCTGAAGAGAACACAAGGAAACACAAATCACTCGGCTTGTTCGCGACCCGTTCGATGCTTGCCGACGAGCCTCGCAAGCTCAAAGCATGCTGAAATCGGCGTTCCGGATCGTGATCGCCCACGAGGAGAATCCTGTCCAGGGGCAAGCCAACAGCTAGCGCCGCTTCGCAGGCAACCTTGAGGCTAGCCACGTTGGTCACGAGAGCCTTCGACTGAGAAGTTCTTAATAGCGATACCAGTTCCTCGGTTGTGTACAGGTAGTTGACTGGGCAGACAACTCCACCTGCAAACCAAGTGCCAAACATGACCGGCGCGACATCGGCAGAATTCGGTGTCATCAAGGCTAGTATGTCCCCCTTTTTCCATTTCCAGTGTTGGAGAAGGCCTCTTCCGAACGCCTCTGCGGCTTGACGTATGTCGCGGAAACTCAATCTCGTTTGGGTTGCAAGGTCCACGTAGATGACTGCTCGTGTGTTGTTGCGGGGTCAACTTGTGATACATGGACCATGAGTGCTGACAAGTCCGATTAACAAGATACATACCATGTTCCTCGGGAAACTCGCGATCATTTCGCGAGAATATCAGGGTCCACACATCTAATGGAGGCACAGTGATCGGTGGATAGGTAGACTCGATAGGCATTCTCTCAAGTGTTGAACTCGAGCCGGGTTTGCCAGGATGAGCGTGGAAGTGATGAAGGCAAGTCCAAAACGAAGGAGACTAGACTAGGGAGGATAGCAGTAACAGGAGATCCAGGTCAAATACAGTAGAGGAGAATATCCTCTTGTCAGAAATAGTGCTGACCTACCGATCTTTTTGCGATTCAGGTCTGCATCACGTTGTGCCTCGGCAGTGGATTTGTTGATTAGTCGTGGGCGGCCAGCACCTCGATCCGAAACCCTATCTGCATAAAAGGCGGCCGCTTTGATGGAACGTTGACGTAATCACTGTTGTTCTTGTTTTTTGTCCATCGTCCACGGCCAAGTCCAATCCACTGAGACTCCATTCTTCAGAGAGACCTGATTTTACATGAAAGACTGTAGCTCTTGTTGAGAGTGACGGGTTTCTGTGTCTCAGAACCCACATCGACTTGTCTCTCAATCACGATTCGACCAGACATCACAGCCCAGGCCTTAAAGCCAGCACTTGCTCTTAGGCTTCGGCACTATGCGGGGACCCGAGGGTGGCAAGCTCACCATTTACATTGATTGCGGTATGCCCGCTCTCCTAGCTCTCAACCGCCGTCCCCGTGTGCTACCCTAACCATATCATCTTAGTGTCCCCTTACTCATGGTTCGGATTCACCAACACTGTTCGCTTCCGGCCACTCCTTGAAGCCTATGGAGTTTCTGTAGAGATACTTCCATTCTTCCTCGGAGCGGCTCGCGACAGCGCCGGCAACCCTTTCACGCCACCCTTGAAAGCAAAGGAGGCATTTGGGAACCAAGACTCAAACATGACTGGGGAGTTGCTGGGCCTGAAAGTCGTTCCTCCCAAAGTTTTCCCCATCTCATCCCTATTTGTGAGCCCCCCTCCCGCCTGTCTTGCCGATTGGGCTCGGGCGGAAGCTGATGATCCAAAAAGCCGGTGCGGGTTGCGACTTGGGTCAAAGACCATTATCCCGCGGGAAAATTTGAGCAGACCTTTCCAGCATTCAGCGTGGCCTACTGGAGCAAAGGGATCAATATTTCGACCCCTGAGGGGGTCCTTCAGGCTCTTGAAGGTGTCTTTTCGCCTGAAGAGATCAAGGAGATCATGAAATTGGCCGTCTCTCCGGAGAATAAGAAGAGAGTGGTGGATATCACGATGGCTACTGGCGCTTTTGGCGCACCTTGGATCGTGGCCGTGAATGCGGATGGCCTGAGGAAGGACTGGTTCGGGAATGATCGCTGGGATCAGGTGTTTTATCATTTGGGAGTACCCTTCGCCCCCGTGAGGATCGTCCCACCTGAGGAATCAAAGGCGAAATTGTGAAGCCGTGCTCTATCTTGGCTGAAAGTCTGGTACTTCCCTTCGAGTCGGCCTTGATGGTTTCCCACGTTGAGATTGATGGCAAAAGAGATGGGAACAGTGTAGCGAACCTCCGAGGACCACACACAGTCGACGTATAATTACAGACTTGCTGGATAGTCAAGTCGACTATTTCAACTCCTTGAACCGCGATTGCCTTTGCAATGGTAGAGGTGTAGATGACCGCCGAAGCGCGGTGACATTTGAAGGGCTTTATACTTTTTAAGTAGTCCTAATTCTTTTTACTCTTTGTGATTCAACTCAGCTGTCCCTTTTATACCACTATTTGTACCTCACAAATTTCACTCTTACGATGGACCTCTGTTCCAGAAAGGACTAGACAATGTGGTCCTCGGACTGGCCGGACATGAATATACGAGTAAGTTGACTCGCGGTCACCTGGGCAGCACTCCACCAGATATAAACGTTTAAATTGACACCCTGTAAATTATAGATGGCCATCTTGCCAAAATGGCATGGCTTAGGGCGCTCGCGGTTCCGATGGGAGGCTTGATGAGAACAACTTCGGGTCTACAAGCAACCACTTGTGACCGCCGCGGCCCCCGAGGCCATCGAGAGGGTTTAGACCATCCATCCGACTCTGCTGTAAAGATACGCCCTTTCCCACCTGAAGTCGTTCGCATACTACGGTAGCCAGCCTCCATCTCTTCCAGTCTCGATAGCTTTGGTATAAAACGTTGAGCCAAGAGAAGCCCCACCTGAACCCCGTGAACATGTCCTGGCATGGCTCCAATCCAAGCAGCGCGTGAGAACCGTCCCCGGTCAGCGCAGTGAGGGATAGCGCGCCTTCCTCATCCGCAAGGTGTCGAATACATATGTCGACCTCTTCATCGGACAAACCCCCAGATTTGCTTTGGGAGAAGAATTGATAGTAGCGGAAAAAGGAGCGCACGTTGACCATCGGCTGCTGGAGCAAGATCATGGAGCTCGGACTGAGTGTGCGTCTCGCCAGGTTGTAAACAACGTGAAGCTTGATGTCCTTGGCACAATGGAGGTCGACACTGTCATATGCTTCGGTCCCGCACTTTATGTAAAAACGGCCCAATGCCATAACAAAAGAGGGGACCGACAATAACAGGATGGTGAGTTTGAAGACGCGGAATGCGAAGGTCTCGTTGTCCTGGTCAGAGGCGAATCCAAGCCAGATGGAGGTGGTGAGGACCATGATCAGTCTCGCGCAGGCGTCGTCAGCCCTGCACCACAGACATTTCAGATTAGGAAGAGAAACTCCCTCGTGAGGCTGGACATGCGTTTCCTCAGCAGAAAGTCTTTTGAGTCTCGGCTCATGCAAGAGGATAATGTCTCCGGGGAGAAATGCAGAGCGCACGTCCTCGGGCATCTGATCTCGGCGGATGGCGGTGATGTTCGGGGCTGAGATGTAGTTGAAATCAGCAGACCCATCCCAAACAGACAGTTTTTCCAGAAATTTCGTATCCATGGCAAGCTTTTCCTTGTCGTATTGCAACATGATCGATTCGGAATGGGTACTGAGGTAGAGTGCAACGGTTGTGCTCGCAGGTATTTGTGCGGAGGCAGATAACGCAGTGAGAGAGGCCCCGCCGATTTGTAGATGCCCACGTGGCCAGGTCAACAAATTTGCAATATTTGGCAATAAGAACGATATAATATTGAATGCGGATAGATTGAGGCTGAAATCTGGCTGTTTCATTACAGTGCTGCGATAAAAAGAAGTCAAATTTGATGATGAGGTGGGCCTACGGTGAAGCAAATTTGCAAAGTTTTTATTTCCAATTTTCCCGTCACATAGTATCGACAATTGGTCCGTAGTTTTATGGACAGGATAGCCAGCTAAAAGACCGATACTTGTAGAAATTGCGCTACTGAACTTCTAGCGCTTGCTGGTGCAAACCGCACCTGGATGCTTTCGCTATTGAATACATCGCTTACATTCGGCTTTTCTGGCGCGCATCGGCGTCAAAGTGGCGGATAATGGCCTACGGTTATCATACATTTGCGCCCTTGATCTTCTCACATGGCTGTGTATCTGTGTGGGTGCCATTCGTGACCCAGTAATTGCGTGCTGATTTTCTTTCTCTCCCACATGATTCACTGACCCCAATTTGACTTAGGTTGGGCCATGCATGAGAGGGCACTGTCTACCTCTCAGCCCAGGTGCATTAGTACGTACATGTAATCAGTCGGGCACGGATTGAAAGTCCTTCCACACCTCTTATAACCACCTAGCTGGGGTTGTACAGTAAGCGGTCTCAAATTCCCTGTTACTGGTCACCAAGGCCAAAGAGCCTCACGTATTGCACTCGCTAATGCAAGGCCACAGCCACCACCGCATGCACCTGGCCCCAGGGCTTAGCGGATGCTGATGCCCGACTTCTTTGCACGGGCGATGATCACAAGTATGCCCGTCTGAACCGCCTTGCAACCCGAGCCTCCTGTGATTCTGCCGTCTCGCCCCAAGATGGGGAAAAATATAGGCTCTCCAATTTCCCGCTACTCTTCTTTAACTTGCAGCGACCCATTCAGTCTTCTCGTGGCCAGTGAACAAAACGATGCACGAATTCACCTCACTCGCTTTGTGCACATTGTCGGTAAACTGGACTCTGACCTTCCTGGCGTTTCTAGCCGTCCTGGCAATTTGCTCGTCCAGATTCTCTTTTTTGGTCATCATAACTAGGCTAGATGACATCCTCGTCCTTGTAGCCTTCCTCATCAGTACAGTCCTAGTCTCCCTATCGACATGGGCGATTGTCGATGAAGGCCAGGGCAAGCACCAACAAGACGTCTCTGCGTCCCGTCTCGAGATTGCGGCAAAGGTATGTCCGCATTACACTTTTGGTGATCAGGGAACTGGCCGCGTGTTCTGACATGAGACATGAATACTAAACAGTCCCTCCTCGTCTCAGAAGCTCTATGGACTTTAGTCACAGGCATTCTACGAATCGCGGCAAGCCTGTTGATGCGCAGTCTTACCAAAGGGACCCATGATCGCGTGGTCCATCACAGCGCCATTGGGATCATGGTTCTCAGCGCCGCACTCGCCATGGCTTCCATCATTCAAATCTTTCTCATCTGTCAGCCATTCGCTGCACAATGGGACCCGCAGGTCTTGGGCACATGCGGCGACCAAGTGACGTCATTTCTTGTAATCGAAACCGCGGGATTATTGCTCGACATTGGAATATTTACGTTGCCACCCGTCATAATCATGCGGCTGATGACACCGACGAAGATGAAGGTCCAGCTTGTCTTGGTTTTTAACATAGGTGCTGTGTAAGCGAGACCAACGCACTTATCATGTCACTGTAAATAGACCAAAGCACAGACTAGGCTGACCTTCCTACTCCTTAGTGTACTTATTATCACAGGGCTTCGGATGGCTGCCCTGCGCAACGCCGTCTCGCCCGACTTCACCTACTCCCAGAGCTACCTGTCTTTGCTGTCTTCGGCGGGCTGCATGACCGGAGTCATCTGCTGTGCATCACCAGCAATACGGGCCATGTTTCAAAGAGTTCGTCAAAACAAGGCCATGATGTGGAGACCAAATATAGACCTGGAAGTCCACGTATCGGGGCCGAACTTCCTCAATACTAGGGGCACGAGGCGACGGGAGGAAGGACGAAGTGACCGTGACCTTGAAAAGGGATCCGACTCCGGGCCTGACGCAGACGGAGACGAGCAGCATTCATCACGCGATGCTGTCAGCGAGAGTATGAGGACGTCTGCTCCAGTTAGCGAGGGAATAAACGACGTAGCGGTTGCCTTGGTCGATTCCGGTCGTGTTGGTGACAACGAGCTGTCTCTGGACCAGGGCCAACTGTTCTGGATCCATCAAAGGCACGGGCAGGGATGGCTGCTTGCGCAGAACCCGAGAACGTACGAGATCGGACTTGTTCCTGAGAATTCCGTGCAACTAAGAGGCACTATGCCCTGGGGCTGGGATAAGCAGATTGAGATGAGCAAGTATTTGCAGTCCTACTTGCAACGCCGCGCTGAGCCTGGACCTCGGTGGGGCTTCATGCCCTGATGTGGCCTCAACATGTGCAAATAGAATTCAGTCTGCTCTTGGCGAGATATGGCAGGCGGCTGCTAAAGTAGCAATTACAACTACTTTTATGGTCTGATGACAAGTAAGGATACGTCTCAGTGCGCTGTACTGGATATTGCGACTTTTATCGGGAAGTTGGTCGTAGTCAAATGTTCCAATATCTTCCAGCTGGCCCATGGATGTTTTGGAGCCCAAACGCATCACTTGAGACTGGCAAATTCAGAGAGACAAAGATTCCAGTGATTGACCTTCAGCCGGGTCGACGATAATGGCCAACGACTGTATGTAGAAACTGGAGGATCAGAGGAAGTGTCCATGGAGATTTCTTCTCATCCATCATCTCTTGACAACCTGCATTGCCGCTGCCATCTATTGGCACTGGAAATACCCTGCAAAAAGGCGTTAGCATATGCAACAGAGAACAAAGAATCCAGCAAGCAACTTACAGTCGTTCACCTTGACGCAGGTGTACGGGCTCGCGCACTACGACAAAGTCAGCATTCTAGAACAGATTCTGTTCAGCTTCAAGAGTGTCGAGGGGAAGATAACATACCGCTGTCGCCCCCGTCCAGCCATTTCCACCACACTGAGCCCAGTGGGGCGCGGTGCCCGAGCCTCCGGCAGCCGTGGTCGTCGTGCTGGCCGAGGTCGTGGTGGTGGACGCCCGGCTCGTAGTCGTGCTCGTCACAGGGGCTGAGGTCGGGCTCACCGGGGTCTATTCGAAGTCCCCATGGTCAGAATGGTGCCCTTCATTCAAAAGCCCTGGGAAGCCTGCTCGTCTATCTTACCGTGAAACCAAACCACTTGAGATCTTCCTCCGGGAACACATCAATAGAGTGTGTAACGCCCGTGCCCAGGAAAGCCTACGCGCACGCCGCCATGGTCAGTTGAGCTACTCAAATGTCTCATGTCCACAGGGGACCGCACAAGGAGCAACACCGCACTCACCTGGAACTTATCCCCAAACACATACTTAGTGTACGGGCTCCTCGGGTAGTTCGCCGTCGTCGAAACGGCGGTGGTCGAGTACCCAAACACCCCCGTCCACTGCTTGATGGTCTCGTAGTAGTTCTGGACGTTGAGCGTCTCGTCGGCGCTGCCGTGGTAGATCTGCATCTTTGGCCGCGCCCCGGTATAGCCAGGATACATGTTCTTGACGACGTTTGTCCACTGCTGCTGCGTCCAGACCGACTGGCCCGTCGAGCACGTCGAGTTCCAGAAGTCCGGGACGTCGTCAGCGCTCATGAAGCAGCCCGCGGGGACGCCCGCGTAGGCGATGCCCGCCGCGAAGACGTCCGGGTATGTCGCGGCCAGGACGTTCTGGTTATTGTCAGTATGCTCAATCTTTCCAGGCACACCTTCAAGCTGTGACCACTTCTTGCCGCCGGGTCAACATACCGTCATCATAGCGCCAGACGATATCCCCGTGGCGAACACCCGGCTGCGGTCCGCACCATACTGCGTAGCCACAAAGTCCACCATATTAGCGATAGAATTACTCGCGCCGCCACCACCGTGCGTGAGCGTCATCTTGCTAGCCACATCCCAGCAGTTGTCGCGCGTGTACGGCGTCTGAGGATAGACGACCACGAAGCCGTACGTCTCCGAGTACCGCGCCCACTGGCTGCCCTGGTAGTAGGCCTGCGCGCTGCCGCTGCACCAGTGGATGCCGACGACGACGGCGGGCTTGGCGGCGAGGTTCTGGGGCACGTACAGCCACATCCGCGTCCCCGTCGGGTTGCTGCCGTAGCTTGTCACCTCGGTGAAGGTCGCGCGAGGCACGGGCTCCGCGCCCAGGGCGAGGGACGCGAGGGCCAGGGCCCAGAG
The DNA here is from genome assembly GCA_014872995.1 of Diaporthe citrichinensis. Classification (NCBI taxonomy): domain Eukaryota; kingdom Fungi; phylum Ascomycota; class Sordariomycetes; order Diaporthales; family Diaporthaceae; genus Diaporthe; species Diaporthe citrichinensis. Next base: position 131,508 of record JADAZR010000088.1, on the reverse strand, counting down.
GCTGAGGAGGGTTAGCAGGTTCGTCATGGCTCGAGTCGGCGGCGATGCGTACCTTCGGAACGATGATGCTGTGAGGGGATCATGGCTTCTTTTTATTTGTGGCCCGTACTGCACCTGACTGCATCGTGCGCGCGTGGGTGATGGCTTGTTGTGTTCTGTACGGCATTTGTCTTCGTTGGGCCAGGCGGATTATGAAACTCCGTTCCCGAACTAATCCAGTTACATCGCCAAGTCCCTGGTCGGATGTTGTTCCCGTTCGCGCTCGGTCGAGCGCACCTCGTTTCTGCTTCGTCTCTCCACATCACAGTCGCATGCTCTGCAGGTCGTGTTCTATTAGTCCGTCCATCGTGGCGTCCCACTTCCCCACTGGCACAACCTCGCGGAGATGTCACCGCCGTCCCGGAACCATCGCTACCTAGACTCGGGCTCGACCGCATAGTCCACCAAGGCGCAGCAAGTTTCCTGCCAATTACAGATTGCTACTCATGCCATTCAACCCCATGCGCTCGAGCCTTCGACATGATAGCAATGTGACTAGTGGCACACACGACGGTCCGGAAATCCTTGGCACCTGGCTTATTATGCTGACAAGTGCTCATTTGAAAGAGGCACACGACGATCCCGGGTATGCTTTTACGCTGCGCTTCGTGGCGTCCTAAAATGGGAGCTTCCAGTCTGCTAAGCTGCACCCCAGTCAGTAAGTGGGAAGAGCAAAGTCTGTTAGCTTGGCTTATGAGAAAGTTGCACGTCGACAAGAGATTTCTCCAGCGGACCACAGGCTTATACTGAGCATCGGGCATTCTGAGACGAGCTGGTACCGTCCAGTGCTCGTAGGCAAGGTGAGTGGTATTGTTCGTTGCTGTCGTGGCTCGTCGTCTAGTTCTCTTACAGTTCATCTCATGGATATTTCAGTCACGCCGTCATTTACATCTGCGGCGTGCTTTATAGTGAAGGGCCGTCCCAGTTTTCCCTTCTCAGCCGCCCAAACCATGACTGTTTATGGGGAAAGGTGACCTCCTTCTCTTTGATAAATCCACCGGTCTGAAGATGTTGTATGAACCTGTCCAAGCCACGTCAGTTTCCAAGAGATGCCAGCGTCGAATCAACGAGGTTGAAACCCACCTTTCGTTATCAACTCTTGGCTCGATGCATACGCTTTGGGTCCTGTAGTCGGCACAGAATATCCAGTGCACCAGGGCGCCCAGCCACGACTGGACTATACCACGCGCCCATTCCTCGCCGATAAACACATGCAGTCCTCGGTCCCAATCGTCGACGTCGATGTGCCGCCCCAGCGCGTCCTCTTTTACCCAGTAAATCTCGAAGTAACCGAAAGGCACGCCGTCCCACATCCCGATGGCCGGGAAGCTGTGTCTGCTCGCGAGCGCATTGGTCAGAAAGTTGGGCACATACCCACCCCAAAACTTGGCTACGCGCGGGTTCGACAGCCACATCTGGACCAGGACAATGTCGCAGAGGGTCTTGAGGTGGTGTTCCTCCGCGGGCGGGGAGGAGACAGGCCCGAGGTAGGGGACCGGCTTTGGCGAGGAAGAGGCGACGCGGAAGGATAGGTACTTCCCAACGCTCGGGACGAAGCGCGTGTAGAAGACTTCGCCCATGCGGGGGGGCTTGGGGCGCACGGGGTGGCGGATGTTGTTGCTGAAGGTATAGTGGAGGGGGCCCGGTGGGTAGTAGGTGGGCAGGTGGGAGGAGGAGAAGAAGGGTCCAATGGGAAAGCTGGGGACCGTGACCACTGTCTGTGGCGGTGGCGCACCTGGAAGGTCGGCATTGAGGTGGAAGATGGGGGACTTGGGCTGCTGTGGGCTCGTGGTGCTGTCGTTCCAGACAGGGCTGGTCGGCCTGGAGGAGATTGGTGATCCGGGGTGGGAGCTTGTGGGTTTGCTGGCGGGCTGGAGGGTGAAGAGGAACAGACGGCCGGGGATCTGCCAGAACATCTTCTGGGACACGAACATGTTGGCCCACTCCAGGCTGGTGTCATCCATTGACGATCCCACTGCTGAGTCCAGCGTGGCGATCAGGCCCATCCTCTCGAGCTTGGGTATCAGGTTGCGCCCCCTCAGTACTCCGTCTCTTTTTATATTTATCCGCCAATCTCCCCTTGGTCTGCCCTCAGCAGCAGTGTATTTCGAATTATCGTTGGCAGGGAGGGTCTTGGACGGGGCAGGCTGGTGGAAGTACCAGTAGAGGGTGATCCACAGGATCATTGCGATCTGGCGGGTAGGCGACGCAGCAGGCTTGAAGTCGGCGGAGGAGGGATTCGATATCGAGGAGATATAGAGGCTGTCGTTCTGCAGCGTGGGCTTGGTGAAGGAGTGGATATGGGATCGGCGAGCGACGCCGTTCTCGTGCTTGTCGGCGCGGTCAACCACCATGGCGTCGTCATCGCTCGGCCTGCCATCGTCCTCGGTGTGAATGACAATGGTCCACCCTATCGGGAAAGGAGACTGGTGGTTCTTGTTGAGCTCATGGCTCTTGAAAAAGAGGCCGGCGAAGACTGGCTGGACGGTGAATGTCTGGCCGTCGGGCAGGCGGACGGTGGACGACGAGGGCATTGTGTGCTGCGGGATATAATTCCCGCGTGTTGTGCTTCAGTGGCTGTTCCACATCCGTCAACCACCACTGTGAGAATGCGATCAGGCGCAACAGAGGATTGGTTGCACCTCAGGCGTGGTGTTGAGTCGGTGGTGATTTCGGGGGCTGATCGGAGCTGCTGTGAAGCTGTTGGGAGCTCCTGCCAAGGGCGGGGTAGCTGTGCAGCACCTGGTCGATAACAGCTGACACAGTGGGCTCTGCGATCGCTAGTACGACGAAGAGGTCTCGCGTTTTGAAATGAAGCGATCGTGATCTTGACGTTGGCCGTGGCATCTAGCAGCTACTGTCGTCAGACAAGCAAGTCATATCAGTCATCTAGGAAGCCGGCACTGGGAAGGAGCTCGGGTTTATAGATACATGGCAGTCACGCATCCACATGCAGCTGCGACCTGCAGCCTGCAGGGAAGCAGCGCAACCCCCCAGCTCGGCAATATCAGCAGCAACAGCGGCAGCCGCGAACAGCCCAGACAGAGTGAGGGGCAGAATGCGCCGACGATGACGCGGGCCTGACCCCAATCTGCCCAATCTGAAGCCAATCTGTGCCCCTCCAAGCTGGATCCCTGCTCCAAGGAGAAGCTTGTTCAGCGGGTCCATCCGCCAGCCCTTGCGTGGATCTCTCAAGCACGGACAAACCCAGTCACGGCCCCTCTAATGGTCAGCAGCCCACCATGAATGGCGCCAGCGTGCCCGTTCTGATGTCTCATCGCAATTGTATTACACCGGATTGGCTACCTGGGCCCCTTAGCTGTTCTCAGACTTGACCAGCATCGGAAAACCTCCGTTCAAAACAGTACGGAGTGACGTACACGACAGCTTTACGTTGAAACACGTGCGACAGCAGTAGACAGATTCTGCAGCTACCATGAATACTGTTAGTCCCTGTCAGTCATGGCCTTTCGGGGCTACGCCTGAGACATCGTAAAGCAGGTACTGCTGATGTGTGCTGCGTCTTCCGAGGTTTCTTGCGCCTCGCATGTGCAGAGCCGCCAGGGAAGTGTCTGTAGTGCTGTCCTAGGTTGACTGGACATTGGTCCGCAGATAATGGACAGCGTTGCAAACCATTGTTCTAGCAATAGCTTCCTGAAGTCCGTATTCACTTGACCACTCCCTTCTTTATAGGCACTCTTCGCAATTAACTCATCTTGACCGTCTATACTCGTGTACAGCTCCGCTCGCTCTACTCCCATCACCGCTCATGTATCAAATTCTTATCCTCCAAGATTGAAGGGTTCTCTGCGGCCTGTGTCCGAATGTACTATCAATAGCTTCGCAATGATGCGAAATGTCGTGAACTAGAGGCTTCGCATTCCTTAGTAGACTTCAACTTTTGGCACTTGTGGTCAAAAGGCGTGATGAGCAGCTGTGGCCACTGCATCAGTACAAATGTCATTTGAGTCGTTACACATATTAAAGATTCGAACACCAAGCAGCCATGGCTAATTCCCTCTTACGATCGATCTTGATACTAGCTACGGCAAGGTCGCGATTTATATACTTGATGAAAGCCGCAACATTTAGTGCTGGGACGAACTTGCCCTGTTAAAAAAGGATCTTCGTCGGACATGGGAATATCAGTGCGAGGTGCGGAAGGAAAACCGTTTAATAGACTGAAGTATCAGGGTATAGACGAGGAATGGTGACATGGCTACAAAACGGTGTGACTTCCCTATGCCCATGGCACACAGCGTGTAACGGCCCAAGTCATCAGTCACTCGCACTCTCCTTGAAGTGATTCATCTATGCTCTCCGGTTTCTTCAACTATTAATGTGGTCTAGAGCTTCCCTGCGCTCTTTTCTTCCTTTGCCATCCAGACCACAACGAAGAAGTCCACCGTTGAACACCCACAAGGAAAAACCGCACAAGACACTCCAGAGAGGGAGCAGAGAACAACACGGCTTTAGCCACGACGGTGCACACTTTCCTCACAAAACACTCTCCACATTCGCAAGATCCTCATCACGCTACATCAAACATGTGTTACCTCCAAAAAGGCGACGTGGCGTGCCGCAAGAGCAACTGCAATACCATCGTCGACAGGGGGGGACACTGCGTATGGGTTGTATGCTCAACTGCCGAGAACGCGGGCCTAGAATGGTGTGGTTGCGGAAATAGAGACGCAGACAAGCCTGGTCCCACGGTTAAGGCAACGCAGATCATCTGTGATGGATGCAAGAAATGGTCAAGAGACCATTCGGAGAAGATGTACAACGATTATGCACATCACGCGACCAGGGTGCGCGAGGAAGAGCGACAGAACGATGAGGAGCGACGCCTCAGGGATACGGAAAACCGCAGCGGCACGCCAATGCCTGCTGAACAGCATGCGCTAGTCTACGGTACTGGAACGGGGTGGTCTGCTGGTCAGGGAGGCCACGATCTTGGGGCCTCTGCGATACACTTCGACCCCGGAATGGGTATCAGTGCGATGCCACAGGAACTCGATGTGGATGACGCTGGCGAGGGGCCAAGTCACAGCTATGACCAGGGGTACAATCAGAGAGGCGATGAGGGACACAGTCAGCGAGGTGGTCAGGGCTCTGGCGGTTGGCCCCAACAGTGAAGGCGGAATACTTCAAAGGCGTCATAAAATGGATGACAAAGATTGGGGTAATCAGTTTTCAATTTTGGGAGGAATCGGTCTGATATGAATGGATCCACATCCAGCCCTTCATAGATGATTTCAGAATGAATGAGCAATACAATTCCAAGAACAGCGATGGCGTTTGTGAGTGATCTCAGTGGCACAGCCTTGGAACATCACGCTGGGAGTAGAGATGGCTCCGGCATAACTACAAACTCTTTCCGTTCTCGATAACTCTAATAACTAGTTTGGTGTCTTTCAGACTACAAGTGTGTGAGTCTGGCTTTTACTTTCAACAGATATGATCGCAACTGTACACGATGTAGCTCCTCCGTGCCGTACGCGGACAACGGCACATCTTCCAGAATCTTTCCTCGAGACACAAAAGGCCTGGTCCAGCCGTGTGAACATCACTTAGAGCAATCACCATCGCCGGTCTCAGGCTTCTTGCGGTCCGCAAGCGGGACTCTGACGCAGACGAAGAACGCCGATGCGTACCAACCGATACCGGTAAAGCCCTCAACCCCGAGGGACGAGTGCACGTACCCGCAGTGCTTTGCATCCCAGAATCGTGAAGAAAGATTTTTAAGCACCCACTGTTTGAAGATCACCCGACCTGACAAAAAGAGACGACGATAGCCTCCAGGCGTCCCATATAACCCTGGTCTACCGATTGCAGATGGCGTCGACATGGGATGCGGGTATGGGTGCCCGAACATATCCCAATCCCTCTGCACGCGTACTCGTGGCTTCCACCTAGGCACATGGATCAGGCACTCCGAGCAGACACGCTCGCACGTGATCAGGTATATGAAACCTCCGCGCTCATGACAGGTCGTGCATTCCTCGTTCGACAGTGTGATGTAGGCATCGTTGAGGGTGAAGCTGTTGGCTTCAAGTGTCAACGCGCCCCGGATGCTGAAAGTGGAACATGTCAGTCAGCTATTTTCCACGCCAATGAAGTTAGGTGGTTGTTTCATGGGCTTACATCTGCGGCGCACGTTCCATGATGTCTTGATACTCAAAGGTTCCGTCGACCATATGCATGGCGTATTTGGACACGCGACGAAACGTAGTCAGAGAGCGAATGTCTAAGTGCTTGATCATCAAATACACCAGCTCCCGTGGAAGTGAAAGTGCACCGAGATTTTGATCCTTATCTTCTATCGTGATCTTATGTCTGCCGTTGTCGAGTGGACAGTGAAGTTCCAGGTTTTGGGCGTCGAGGGCTCTGATCTCTTCTGGGTCGGCATTGTGCGCAGCAATCCACCTATACGGAGGAACAGAGCCGCAACGGGCCACTGTACACCGATGGAGCTCAATAGGAAGGTCTTCATCGCTGGAGTCCGTGCGATCGGAATCGTCGTGGTACAGGATGGCTGGCGTTGGGCTATCCATCTGGGAATGATTTTGAGATGTTGAAAGAATTTGTTGTTTAATACTTCATCGAAGAAAGTTGAACTAGGCAATAGAGATGGAAAGACAGGTCGATGTTTAGAACATGCCTAAACTCCGGCCGTATATATAAGGATTTCTTCCAACTTCTATTCTACTAAGGGATCCGGCCCATTTGACGGACGGTGCGCCATGGAGACTTAATCAGACTTAGCCGGTATCACCACGAAAGATGAATGCATCGACCCAATAGTTGATATTTTCAGGCTGCTGAACTTTAATGCGTGCTTCATAGTATGTCTACAAACCTGGTAAGTGTGAGGTAAACAGCAACGAAATATTGGTGACACAAAAGCTCATCTTGGTGTGTCAAACTTGATTTTGATGCTAGTTTGGTCAGGTGTGGATATGGCCGGCCCTACCGTCACGCTACCATACATAGACGTTCGCTGGCGTGGTTGGGATACAAACTTTGAGAAGCAATTACTACTAAGCAGTCATTTATTGCAAGAGATGGATATGTACATGCCACGCTTCTGTTCTTTTTAGCGGCCTCTCCACAAACAAGGACAGTGCTTAGGAAGATTGAAAATTAGCACACAACACTTAGACAGCCCTACCAGGTTCCTGTCCCTCATAGGATACCTCGATCTTGGTGGTAGTCCGAATCCCCTGGCTCCTCCCACCCATGATCGGCAACTGGCTTTCCATGCTTCCGGGTGTGTCCAGCGGTCTGCCATCATCGTCCCAGTCGCTGACACGATTCCCAGCCACAACCGTCGCCGTAACCTCGCTCTTTTTCAGACCGTCCATCGCCGCACCACGTGTGTGAGGCACAGAAATAGGCTCCATCGCGTAGTCGTCGCTGCCATAACCAAACTTGGCATACCCGTCGCGTTGGCGGGACAGGCCCTTTGAGGGCGTTGAGCCGTATGTGACGAGCCCGGACCGGCCCAGCGTCTTTGGTGTCATGCCGCCTTTGCTGCGTCCGTAGGTGCTTCCGTCGATGAGCCTCGGCGCGACGGAGAGGATGAATTTGCGCAGGGTTGGGAGCATGCCGCACACGATGATTAAATTCGCCTCCACCACGCTGCAAAGGGGTTAGTTCCGTCAAATTGGGTTCGAAGGACGATCCAACGTACATAAGCAAGCTGGCATAAGATACGTCCCACGTGGGGTCGGTAGAGGTTAGTAACGATGGAAGGACAGCTGCTCGCAGGATCGAAGTGACAATGGTTCTGTGGCATGTTAGTACCCGAAAGCGCTCGCAGTATTATTGAAGGTATCAACTCACATGGAACCAACACCAAAAATGAACATGAGGCCTATCTTCTGCTTCAGCGGGACCTGTAATTTCACAACCATCGGAATGGGCAGAATAAAAAGTATCACATCAGAGATGATGTTCGCAGCCGCAGTCGCGATGTACAGTGCTGCTGAGTTGATGCAAGAGCCAGTCGTTATGGTGATGTCGAAGCTCCGCTCGATGGGGTCACACGCGAAGATCAGGCTGAAGAATATCCCCGTGGTGTAGCCGACGATAAGAGCAAGCGTGGCAAAGACTGAATAGCGGAACCACCGCTGTGGCGAAAGTCGCAGGTAGAAGACTAGCAGTGCTATCTTCGCAAAACTTCCGCTGAGAACGTAGATCCAGGCCGCAATATATACGACCTGCGATTCGGAATAATTAGTGAACCTGCTCTCAGCCGGTTGATTGCGTCTCACGGTCACCTCGAGCTGATGAACTTACGAGAAGGTATTTGTTGAATTTCACAAGCGGTATTTCCCAGGAGTGTACTCCACCAATACCTGAAGCGAACATATCTGTAGACATCGCTTCTATCAGATGCCATCTATCCAGAGGAATGAATTACGGCCAATGCTTACACAAGACTAAGAACTGGGTTGCTATCGAAGTGACCTGTTCTTGTAAGATGCGAGTCTCATACGGGAGAGACCTTAAAGAAGCTTACCCAGGCAAGGAAGAGGAGAACTATCAACATGTCATGTCAGCAACAATACATTATAGTAGAATATCGATCAACAGCCACGGTTGTCTAACTCTCGGTGTACTTGAGTATTGTCACATGTACGTACAATCATCGAGCTGGAATCTCCTGACGACAACGGACTTCACGTACACCCTTTGGGCGGTAAAGAGCATTGCAAACACAAGGCCGATTCCAGCCAGCCAGTATGTGGGGACATCAGCTTGCCGCTGAGGATTATCGAAGTTGACGACATAGCCCGGCGGTGGTGGTACGAGGACCAATACCCCGTCAACGACAGACATGGCGACGATCTCGAGGTCCTGGATTCCGACAGGCCGGATAACAAAGCCCGACACAGCAAAGACAGTGACTACAAGACCGCGGACCGAACAAACAATGAGCGAAGGCAAAGCCGATATCGACAAGGCAAACCAAATGAGAGGAAGGTGTAGTAAGTGAGGCGGGAAAGGAGGTAAGGGTGGACCCGCAGGCTCAGCCCCTTTTTGTTGATCAATGACGGAGCGTGGTAAGGCTATGCCGAGGACGAGCGCATAGTTAAACTGCGGCAAAGGCTGGGTGACCGTTGCAAGGGAGCTGACACGCGCGCTTAAGACTTGGAGGCTTGTGAACCGTTGCACGTCTCAGGACGACGACGAGGCACTTTGGCAGGGACGCAACTGGTGACCATGGGACAAGCAAGTAGACGAACTAGACAGGGTACAGAGGGTCCACACGTTCCCTTTATCATTACGTGGTCCACAGGTGGTCAGGACCGTAAGGCAACATCGCCTCCTTGCGAGGATCACTCACGTCCTCGTGCAGCTTTAAGTTCATGAGGGTGGGGGGAGAGGGGCGCTCTCGCCTGGTTGCGGACCCGGCCAAGGGATTGTCTCGGTTGAGTCGGTACAAATCGCACGAATAAACTTAAAGTCTCGGTCAGCCCTAGTCTGTTCGCGCGGCTTGATAGATGGAAAGGCCGGGATGCGTACACAAGACTTATTCAAGTCCCTTGGTCCCTGGATCCTGAAACCAGATCACATCCTACAGACGAAAGTTCACACGAGATACACATCCAGTCAGCCCAGGCCTTGACACGTGGGCTTCTCTTTCCTTGGAAAAGCTGTGACATGCGTTCATCTCGGAGAGCAGATTCCGTCGCTACATAGTGCTGGTCGTCTCATCAAGTGGGATCGACACTGCGAAACCTTCTCATCATGATTATGTCCCGCTTCTAGATCTCTACTGCCTTTCATCCATGCAGACACACAAGAGATTAACTCTGTGTCAAAAACGTGGGCATACCTTGATCAACCGCCCACTTCAGTCAACGGCGAGCCGTTAGCACTGAAAACTAATAAAGAGCTCGCAACCAAAGAGAGAAGCGATAAGTCTGGGCCCAAGAAGTGGCGGGGATCTCCATTCAAGCACCAGGTCGAGCCGTGGTACACGTGTAGATAATTATTTAAGGTTTCAGCCGTGGCCGTTTCCGATGACCTAAGCTGCAGCTACGCCGGTCTTCTAGGCTCGTTCTAGAAAACTTGGCCGCAACCGAGAGACTGGGTATGGAATAATAGAAACTCCGACGGCGCGACCTTCTGATACGCATGAAGCCTTGGGGGGACGAATCCTCCCCGTCGGCTGTGCCTGGCTGGATGAGCGTGGGGCGGTAGGGCAGTCTAGTTCACCGGTACATGGACCTCGATCTGGAAAGGCTCACCCGTTGGTGGAGCGGCGGGATCGAGAATCAGTGACCGGAATCCACACAGTTGCCTCGCTGCGGGACCGATGTGAGGGGTGACCCATTAGGTTAATTAGACTACGCTTGGCCGAGGTTTGCTATTTTCTCGTGTTGTCCACGAAAGGCTGCCAAGGCCGTGGTTTGTTGATAGGTTGAACATTGTCTCCATTCGTACCTTAGACTCTGAGCTGAACTTGGGATCGAAGCCTAACAGTGTGAACCTTTCAACATGTGCTGAGGATCCGACCATAACAACTGAAAGCCTGTGGCGGCCCTTGGGATGGCGCGCGGAGCGGGTCGGGCAATGGAAGCTAAACGGATAAGGTTTGAGTAAAACGCGTCCCTTGGTCTCTGAGCCTTCATCTAATTGGTTATGGATCTGAGGACGGGGACAGCCGGCCAATTTCCCCTAATCCTAGGCTAGGATAACCAAAACCAAGAGACTATCATTCTTAGCGCGATTAGCTTCAGCACCTTCGACAACGGGCAACCCTCGATCGTTGATAATGCTTGGATTATCACTTGAACTGCTGGGTCTTGCTTCTGCTCTGCCGAGCTCTTGACCAGTCTCATGTCTGGCGAGGCACCCTCGTTCATCCGTAGCAAGCCAGAGCGGTAGTTAGTTGATATGGTTTTCGAGGGTAGCAGCAAACCGGAAGCCTATAACGGGCTCATTTTGCGGTCACTTGACCCCCCTGCATAGTCTAATCATGCTGTGCAGGAGGAGCACGCATTCACACAACAACTGACTCGGAACAGACCACATACTATTCAAGCAGCCCGGGTGTCTTGTCCCTCGGCAAGTAACGAGCTTTCATCCGGGGCAGACATGCCGGACTCCGTGGGTTGCACAAATTCTCCTCCTCTAGACACCCTCACCACTCTCCGGTGGGACCGCCTGCAGGACCAATTCCAGCCAGGCTAACGATTTTAAGGTATCCCCTCCGGCTGGTTCCATCCACCTAGGTTTGAGGTTGACAACACATAACTAAGCAAGCTGCCCTCTGGTCCGTGGTAGTCCAAGAGGCAATTATCCAGAGGTACCGAGACGTTCCCTTTGTGCCTCAGCCACTCGCTCTTAGCAACCACACTCGTTCGCACACAATAATGACTTCGTTACAGCTTGATGCCGTGGGCCGTCACGCGAAGAAGATGGCGGCCATGTGTGGTGCCCTGACTCTGGCGTCGCTGGCGTCACCAGTCTGTGCAACGTCTCCAGCGGAGACATGTGTAAGTGCACTCACTCACTCACTCAATCTCTTCCATATCCTCTTGAACCTATGCCTACTATTGCATCGTCCAATGCTGCTTAGCTGCAGCTTACTACAACTTTGAGTTTACCTTCACACCTTCACCCAACAACACCATGTTTCGCACAGACTGCCCGGCTAATACCACAACCACGTGGATAGTGCTCGGCACTTGCCTCCCAGCGAGGCCTGCAGGCCAAGATCTACTACCCTGATACGACACTTTACTCGGACCGCATGTCAACATACTGGTCCGTGAGCGCGGCCTTGGATCCATGGTGTGTAGCTCAACCTGAGGTGGCTAAAGATGTATCGTCTATTGTCAAGACCCTGGCCGCCAATGACTGTCCCTTCGGAATCCGTGGTGGTGGCCACGGCTTCTTCGCCCTGTCCAACAGTGTGGCGGATGGCGTGACCATCGATTTGGGCTGTAAGTGAGCCCGACCAGCATTCAGTCAGACCAATTGCACTATGTGCCCGGCTGTTGAGTCGTGACCTCATGATTCAGAAAGAGTTTGGACACGCAATACATGGGATCCAGTCTCACGACTCGACTGCCACGATGACTGACTCTGCTGCCGTCGGATAGACCTCAACACGACTACATATGATACCGCCACCAAGATTGCCTCGGTTCAGCCCGGCAGCCACTGGCAACAGGTCTACGACACCCTCTCGCCACAGGGAGTCACCGTGGCAGGCGGGCGCGCCGGCACGGTGGGCGTGGGCGGATTTCTAAGTGGCGGCGGCAACAGCTTCTACGCGGCCTCCCACGGCATGGCCTGCGACACAGTGGCCAACTTCGAGGTCGTCCTCGCCGACGGGTGCGTGATCAACGCCAACGCCGACGAGAACCCGGACCTCTTCTCCGCGCTCAAGGGCGGCTCCGGCAACCTGGGCGTAGTCACACGGTTCGATATGTTCGCCATCGAGTTCCCCAACGCAACAGACCCAGCAATCTGGGGCGGCATCCTCATCTACGACCTCAGCGCGGGCGACGCCCTCATCGACGCCATGGTGAGCTTCACCGAGGCCGCGGCGGGCGACCGCAACACCAGCTCCATCCTGTACTGGGCCTACCTGCCCGCCCTGGGCGGCATGGTCCTCAACGCGGCGCTGGAGAACACCCTGGGCATCGAGAACCCGCCCGCGGCCGAGGTGTACCTCAACGTCAGCGGCATCACCTCCAACACGATGCGGCGCGCCGACCTGGCCGTCATCACCAGCGAGCTGGGCGCGGGGCAACCCGCCGGGTTCCGCAACAACTGGCGCACGCTGGGGTTCCAGAACGACGCGCGCGTGATGCGGTTCGCGGTGGCGGCGCACGAGTTCGCCGTGGCCCAGCTCAACGCCACCATGACGCCCGACAGCGGCTTCAACACGCTGTGCATGTTCCAGCCGCTCAACAACGTCATCGCGCGGCACGGCGTCGAGAAGGGCGGGAACGTCATGGGTTTGGACTACTGGATGGACGGCGGCGACGGGATCATGTTCCTCGCGACGCTGGCGGTTAATGGTGTCGAGAACGAGGCAAATGCCGCGCCGATCATGAAGAACTGGACTGACTCCGTCGCTGCGTATGCGGATGAGCTGGGCGTCGGCTGGGGGTGGCATTATCTTAATTACGCGTCGCCTGACCAGGACCCGCTTGCTTCGGTCGGGCCTGAGAATATTGCCAGTCTGCAGGCTGCCTCGGCCAAGTATGACCCTCACGGTGTCTTCCAGAGGCTGAGGACGTCGGGCTTCAAGATCCCGCAAGGGGTGGAGTGGTTGGGCTCGGAGTAATGGCATCGGGTCAGGACCAATGTCGTTGTAATTAGATCTCGGTGGGTTTGCATATGCATATACATATTCATAAAACATTCATCCCCGTAGAAAAGCGGCCATTTGCACTATTCCATCAAATTGTACTGTGTCTCAGCAGCCAGGGTTTGGGATATGCAACAACCTGTTTGACAGCTCAGGTTCTCAAAATTGCAACCATTCAAGAGTTGTACTCGTTCAATTTTAACTCTGCCAGGCTTTGATCTTCATGTTTGCCACATTTTCATCCTCATGTCCATCAGCTTTGGACCACATGTATCAGCTTTCCAAACATACAATTTGTGTCTGCTCCTAATTGATGAACTGCATAATACGCTGATCGAGATATTTTGCATCACCTTCTCCAACAGGATCTTCTGTCTCGGCCGACCTGACAAGCTGCACGGCTTTCTCATCCCGCGGCTTGACAGTAACAGAAAACGGAAGAGGGCCGGCAACCGCGCCCGGGCCGATACCAATCTGAGGCTCGATCTCTCGCCCCCGGGCATCTCGGCCCTTGCCTATATCAAACGTTGCGAGGACTTTTGCCATCGCCAAAAAGAGAGTGGATTCGGCGAGGCGCCGCCCAGCGCAAATCCTGCGACCAAAACCAAACACGAAGCCGGCGGGGTCGGGTTCCTCGAAGGGGGCTAGGTACCTCTTAGGCATGAACCTCTCCGGCTCGTGGTACACGGCAGGGTCGCGCGTGAACCACCACGTCGAGGGCACGAGTATGGCGCCCTTGGGGATGCGGAACTCATATAACTCGTCGTCTGCCTGAGCGGTGTGGGGGACGCCTAGGGGCACCGATGGTAACCAGCGGAGTGACTCCTTAACCACGGCGTTGACATACGGGAGGTTGGCGCGATCTTCGTGGCGAGGAAGTCTTGACCGGCCTACTACCTCATCGATCTCCTTCTGTGCCCTCCTCTGCACGTCTGGGAATACCGACATGGCTAGGAAGAAGGCCCGAAGTGTTGACCCGGTTGTGTCGATGCCGGCGCCGTAGAGAGAGGCTGCTGTCCACTGGATGTCCTCATCGCTGATGCTCTTATCTTGATGACCTGTGCGCACCAATTCGCCGACGAGGGATGGCTCTGACCGAGTCATACCATGTTCCGTTTCTAGTGCGCGTTGTTTTGCGAATTGGAATGGTACTTCGGCAGATTCCGTGATCACCTGTCGTGCCCAGCGTGCCACCGATTTGAAGCCGGCCCCAGGCATCCAGTCGGGAAGGTACTTCAGCCACGGAACTATGTCGACGAGCCACGCCCCCGGCAGGGTCACGGACGCAAAGATCTCTACCATGCGATCATTGATTTCGACAAGGGGATCAGGCCTTGCTGTCTCGACGCGGTAGCCATAAATCATTTTCAACAGCATTGACCCGATCATACTATCAGCGGCGTCAGTCTGATTCCTGGGGGCGTGGGCCATGAACCAAGAAGACGTGTGACAAAGTATCCCATCACCTACCTTTTGATGTCGCTATCGAGTTCAGCACCGGAACCGACGAGCAGGCGCTCTAGGAACTTTCCGGTTTTCACCTCCTGTAGCTCGGCGAATTTCATTATAGCGGGCTGGGAACCTAGCTGTGAGATGGCAAGCTTGCGGTGCAGGCTTACTGTCGGGCCAGGCTGCCGACCGGACAGGACTTTGTCAAGGCCGCACCTGTCAGGCCACATTGTTAGCAGGCGCCGGCGATTGTGAATGATATTTCATAGTTGGCCTAGGCTCACATCTCCATCGCGAATGTCGCGGTTGGTCTTCCAGAATGAGTCGTCGCCCGCCTCTCCATGAGCTCCAAGGCTGCTTGCTTGTCGTGAAGGATGATGATGGTCTGTCCCAGGGCAGTGACGGAGCTAAGAGGGCCATAAACATCCATATGCTTGAGCCAATGCTTCCATTCTCCTTGGCCCTTGGGAGGCATGTCTGCAATGTTTCCCAGTATTGGCCATGGCCTTGGTCCAGGTGGGAGAGGCGGCTTTGGTTGTCGATCGAAAGCCTTACGGATCAAGAACAACACTAATACAGCCGTGGCCACTCCTATAGAGAGATTGGGTGGTAGTATTGTTGTTATCATACTGGTAAAATCGAGGAAGGCACCACAACATCCGAAATCCTTCGACTTTTTCCTACATGAAATCACGGAGACGAATATATAGACGTGACTGGATGATAGGCTGCGGGATATTAAGAAGTGCTCTTCCATTCTCGGGGAACGTACCCGAAAGTCCGAGGGGATTGTTGTGGGCTTGTGCTACAACGCGCATCTCACGTCTGCGGAGGCCCTGGACTAAAGGACATGCGAGCAGCACAATCAACTCTCATCACATTGTTACTCCACCACGTTACATTCGACAGAGATAAATAGTCGACAACTACGTCTTGCAGGTTCCCTCAATAATCTCGAAGAATTAGTCCTGGCTCGGTCTGCACCATTCAAGCCCGGATCTTCGGATACCTTATGCGAAGCTGTTGCGGGTCTTGACTCGTACGGGGACAATTGTTACGACTCGCTCCTGGGCGGGAACTACCAAGACATCCTGGCCCTTAGAGTAGGAATAATGTGTGCGTTGGGACTTATGAATGGATAAAACGTGACATGTATGATTCCGACACCTTTTACAGAATCTTTTCAGCATGTGTAGGCTCACTCGAAGATACGGCATCTGCGTCGTGTTTGTGTGATCAATTGATGTATCAAAGTAGGCTCACAGACAGGTTGAGCACCCTCCCTAATACCGACTGCAGCATCAGGAATGGTGTGTACACTCCAGCAGTGGGAGTCTCGTGGGAGCTATTGCCGGCTTCAAGGTGCACCAATGAGAACATCGTCTAGTGTGACTACCAAGATGAGCATCTAGGGTAACGGACACATAGAGGTTTCAAGGACCTCTCATTCTTGTACGACAAAACTCCAAATCATCTCAAGGAGTGATATGAACCATACGATTGACCAAGGCTTGGGCATGTTGGTGCTTAGATGCGTAGATGCGCGTGCGTATGGGGATAGCAGACGAAGTGATTAGGTCTAGAAAGACCCGGAAATAGAAACTCCGACCCTTGCAATGTTATTTGGCTCTTGCTGCTAATAGCCACGTGGATGCGATTGTCAGTGATGAAAGAGGCGCTGGGGTCAGATGTGGAGCAGCTGACGTCCTGTCCTGATTGAGTGAGGCGTCTGCTTTGTTTGGCGTCGCGCAAGGACGCGAGCGTGACGTCACCGTAACGAGAGTCCCCGGAACGGACCCTCCTAAAGCTTGGAAAGCTTGCGACATTCAAGACGCCAGCCGAGCCCCTTGGCCTTATTACACGTCGGATTCCCATGATGAAGGGACCTACCAGGCTCAAGTGACTGCGACACCGTGGTCTTTGAACCCGAAATGACCTCTGCATTCCGACGACTGCCGTGCCAGTTGGGCAGGCTTGCCTCATCATCACCTATCGCTGCAGCAGCTTCCCTCCGCGCCACTAGGGGACAAAGCGGTGCAACATGTCGTATTAATCTCATTGGGAGTCGGCCATTCAGCCACTCCTCATTATTGCGAAGAGATATCTCTGCCGAACGGCCACAATCCTCAAATCCCAAGGGCCTAGAGCCAGACGAGCAGGAAGTCAGGGTCAAGGAGAAGCAAGTCAAACGGCCATGGATGCGAGAAGACGCAGACAAGGCCCCGGCTGATCAAGACCCAGACGCCAATCAGAACAAGAAAGGTGAGTGTCCAGCTCAAGGACAATTGGCACACTCCCAGTCGCCTGTCCCTAGCACAACCCACTAACAGGCCTCGCGATCCACAGGCAAGCTCTTGACGACTCCGACACGGCTCCTGAAGCTCATCGTCCCCCTTCCAATCCGCGTCGAGAAAGACAAAGAAAACAACACCAAGGACTACGGCCGCGCAATCTCAGTTAATGACAGCATCCAACCTCTTGCCCTCCTCATCCACCCTCAACAGCCCCTGTCCTACGTCGAGCGACTGATTCAGGCCGAGCTCCCTCCCGTCGTGGAGGACGGCAAGGAGAAGATCCCCAACATCTACTTCCGTGCCGAGGACTCTGCCGCATCCGAGAACCGCCCCACCACCCGCAAAGAGTCCCGCGCAAAAGATGAAACACAACGCGACGATGGCGAGGAGGACACCCCCGAGCACCCACACGTGGCATCCTACTCCGGGCTGGGCCACGAGGCCGAAGACACACACGCCGACAAGGACAAGGCGTGGGTGCGGTGGAGCAGCAGCACCGAGATGGGCGACTTTATCCGCGACGCGGCAAGGGGCCGGGAGTTCGCCATCGAGGTCGAAGGCTACAACCTCGAAATGCGCGTTTCAGTGCCGAGCTTCAACGACCGGACCTACTATATGCGTATGCGGCTGCGGCGCATGTCGCGCCAGATCGAGGAGCTGGCGGGAATCAAGCGCGAGTGCGACGAGGTCGCCCACCGCTCCGCCCACCGCCTGGCCCAGGGCGGGTTCGCCGCCCTCGCGGGCTGGTGGGGCGTCGTGTATTATGTCACCTTCCAGACCGAGTGGGGCTGGGACCTGGTCGAGCCGGTGACGTACCTCGTGGGCCTGACCACTATCATGGGCGGCTACCTGTGGTTCATGTATATTTCAAGAGACCTGTCCTACAAGGCCGCCATGAACGTGACCGTCAGCAAGCGCCAGAACGCCCTCTACGAGACCCGCGGCTTCGACATGCACCGCTGGGAGCAGCTGGTCAATGAGGCCAACGGCCTGCGCAGGGAGGTCAAGACCATCGCCGCCGAGTACGACGTCGACTGGGACGAAATGAAGGATCTCTCGTACTCGAAGCGCGTCAAGAAAGTTCTCGAGAAGGAGAAGCAGAAGCGTGGCACGGCGCGGGATGATGACGAGGGAGATGAGGAGGAGTCAGCTGCTGAAGAAGAAGAAATCAAGAGTGAGATGGTTCGCGGTAGCAGTAGTAGTGACGGCAAGAAGAGCGACTAAGCAACGAGATACTGGTGGAGTTTCGTCAGACACCACGCACAGTAGAAGGGTGGTGTCAGTGATACCCTTGTTCCAGCATATGATAGAAGGCAAGAAATTAATAATTTTCACAGTATGATCTGCGTTGATGTGGTTCAGCCTGGTTCAATGGTGGTAGAGCTCGGGTATGGCAAATCAATGGGGCTTATCGCCTGTGGCAGATCCATTGAGGTACTGCGGTTGGACGTCAGGTGCTACAAAACAAGCATCTGTAACTATAAGCAAGCCTTGAGACCGCACTTTGATGCGTAAATTATTGCGATATCAAGCGCATCCTGAATATTGTTTCTCATGGTACAGTTGAACGTTCTGCAACAGGCAGAAGACCTTGAGACACAGCCTGAGGATGTGGCAGTAGTTTCGCTTGACCGGACGCCAAAGTACCAGCCCAACAATATTTCCCTAACTTGTGTGATAGCACTCGTCTGGGCGGCTTGCAAGCTCCAAGCGGTTGAAGTCCTCACTACGTTTGGTGGCCAAAGTCGTGAAGGTAGGAGAAACCATCATGACGAGTCAATTGGTTGCCAACGTTGATTCCTAGCATTGTTGACTGCCCGTCTACTCACTGTCATCGTCATCATCCTCTTCGCTTTCGCTGTCATCTTCCTCACTTTCATCCCCAATCTCGACGACATGCTCATGCTCTTCAGCACCGTCAAAAGACCCTTCCTCACCTGTCCGGTGTACTGCCCATTCTGTGAACGCATGCTCTGGATCATGCATCTTCACGCTATGTTGAATACATTTGAAGCACAAGTGGGCCGTACACTCCGTACAGGACCAAATTTGACTAACGCACATCTGTTTGAGCTGTGTCAGCAATCTTAATTCGCTTGAATTGGTATTTCAACCAAAGAGGGTGCTTTGGGGTGGGATGGAGAGGGGAGTTGGTGTCCCATACCATTTTGCAACCAACACAAGTCTGGTTGGAATGATCCCCAGGCTCCGTCTCACGGGTCTTGTCACTATCTCGAACCTCAATTTCGGGTACTAAAAATTCAGTAAGTTCATCACCCCAGCCGTGAAGACGAGCTATCTTCAGCGGCGACCATTCTACATCCTTGCTGCGCACAGCGACGGGCACTTTGTAGTCCTCGACCAGGAGTCGGGCCACTTCATCCCCCGTGGCCCTGCAAGCCCACATCAGTGGAGTCCAACCGTCCATGTCAGCCACATTGACGTAAGTGGCATCGACACCATTAGGGAGCCCCCTAAGCAGGCGCTGCACTATAGGCAAATTGTTCATACCCGCGGCAAAGTGTAGTGGTGTGCGGCCGTAGTTGTCGGCCACTGAGGAACTGGCTCCAAACTTGAGCAGCATCTCCAATCTGTCGACACGTTCGTGAAGCACCGCCCAATGAACCACTGTCAGACCGAGGGTGTCCGCTTGATCCATACGAGCCCCGTGCTGGAGAAGATACTTTAGCAGAGAACCACTCTCGTAATTCTCCCCGACCACCCGCAATAGAGGGCAAACCCATTCGCCGCCGGGAGCATCGATATCGACGCCAACCTCCTCTACGAGGTATCGAGTGATCTTCCGGCATTCCTGCCTGTTCTCGTTCCCGACAGCGGAGTAGAGCACTGATTCGCTGAAAACGGGGTCCACGATGCTGTGCTCGGCCCCGGTCCTGACAAGCTGTCTCACCACCTCCAGAGTGGAGCTTGTGGCAGCCATGTGCAAGATGCTTCCGAATGTTGGGTGATAGACAGCAGACTGTACGCCTTTCACGGTCGTCAGGTATCGAGCCACCTTGGTGTTCCCACACTTTACAGCCCAAGCGAGGGGGGTGTAGCCAAGTTCATTGATTGTGTTGACTGGTGCACCCTCTTCAACCAGGCGCATGACAACAGACAAGGGCGTGTCAGACTTGACGTTGTGCAGAGCCGTATTGGCCTCATTATCCGCGAGGCCCATGTTGGGCATCTGATTGAGCATGAGTGTAACTATGTCCTCGCGTTTTGCATTCGACATGTCGGATGCAAGAAGCAGCCCTAGTGGGAACTTTCCGTCGCTTCTTTGGCGGTTGATGTCTGCACCGGCTTCGAGGAGCAGAATCACTATGTCTCCTTGGCCGTATTGGCAGCTAATGTGCAGTGCTGCATCCGTGGGCTCCCTTGTCACCATAATTTCCAGGTCTGCCTTTGGATTGGTCTGTTTCAAGAGGACTTCGACAGTCTCAATTTCACCAAACTTCGCAGACAGAAGAAGTGCAGTGCAGTTGACATCGTCCGTAACGTTGATGTCCACGCCATGTGCGAGAAGCACAGGCACTAGATAGTATTTATAATGCGCGGCGTGCAAAGCAGACCATCCGTTGCGTGCCAGGGTACTCCGAATGTTCGCACCATGCCTGATTAAGCTGTCAATGAGGCTGGCCTCCGGCATGAAAAGGCAAGCAAGCAATAGTGTCGGACCGTTAAGTGTTGAATCTCCACCTCCGAGGTTCGGGTCCGCGCCCCGCTCCAGCAACAAATCCACAATGTCACGCTGGCCGACCACCACGGCTGCTGACAGAGGTGACTCATTTCCGTCTGCCTCTGTCGAGTTGATCGCGGCGCCATAATCGAGCAGCATCGAGACAATGGACATACTTTTGGCCATAATGGCTACTGTCAAGAGCGTGGGCTTGGCTTTCGAGTGTCTGAAAAGGCCTGGATGGGTCCCATCATCCACCAAGGGCTGGTTCGGGTTCGCTCCCTTCTCCAGAAGCATGCGGCATATTTCAGGAAATGGCCCACCGGCTATCGCTTGGTAGAGAGCATCTCGGGACGGCGAGGAACCATTGGGATCTGCGCCCTTGGCCAAAAGGATGCGAGTGCATTCCTTATGACCAAGCATGGCAGCGTAAGATAGAGCAGAGTCGATTTGACCATCGTCGAAGATTGCGGAGTCGGTCATTATTCTCACGGTCTGATGGTTCCCCCAGTAGACTGCAGTCTTCAGCAATGTTTCCATATCTTTAACGTGATCGAAACGTGCACCCGCGTTTAGCAAGCATTGTGCCGCTTGTGGGGTACCGATCTGAATCGCCAGTTGCAAAGCCGACTCCCCAGCAGCGTTTTGAACTTCGGGGTCCACGCGCCCGACGTCTAGTAAGATCTCCAGCGCGCGGTTCTGGCCGTATACTACCGCGGCATGAGTAGCGTGGTCTTCGTCATTGCTGTCTCTTTCGTATAAATCGTGGCCTGTCTGAACAAGAGCAGATACTAGATCATCGAGCCCAGCCGCCACCGCGCGATCAAGGATGAATTGTGGCCACCTGAATTCCTCGATTTTTTGTGCTTCGGAGACCAGGCAATCCAGAGCCCCTCCTTCGCCGTAGCGGGCTGCCCAATCTATGGCCTCTGCTAGGAAATCGAAGCCTATTTTGGTGTATTTGAGGAGCAGGGTGACCGTTTCTCTGTGCCCGTTCCGAGCTGCTTCTATAATGGCTAGGCAGTGGTCCTCATACAGGTAGTCTTGGCTCTCCTCGTTGTCGATCTGCCTGCGGATAAGGTCGTCAAGGCCGAACATGGCCATGTATGGCAGCGGAGATATATACTCCCTGAGTATCCGTGTGAATGGATTTGAGATGACGTAAAGTGCTTCTGTCCAGGCTCCTCTCTTGTGGATATCCTCGAAGAGCTCTGTGACAAGATCGATTGGCCGGTAGGCACCTGCTGCTTGATAGTGCACTGTCCAGAATCGCACTGCGTATGAAACTAGGCTGTGCCGGGGAAGCATGATAGGTGACCAGAACCAATCATTCTCATCCATACCATGGCTTTCCACTGATAGGGAGCGGAGCATTGTCTGTCCTTCTCTTCCTAGGAGGTAACGCAAGCACACGGTAGCCATGTCTGCATGTGCACGGTGACCCTGCTTTTTCTGGTCGTGGAGCTTGCCAGTAACCGACACATCATAGAAGGCATCGTCTGAAAATCTGATGTCCCGCCCGTCACTCGAGATGATACCTCTCATAGTGTCCTGCACGAATTCGGCGAAATCATCATCGCCCTGGCCACGCCCGAACTGTGCCATCTCCTCCGGTAACGAACATTTAATGGCTTCAGTGAGTATTTCCGGAGTCAAAGGCTCTGCGGCATATTTAATCCAGCTGTAGGCATGTCTTATGATTCTCTGCGTCTGCTCTGCGAGCTGATCAATGAGCCGTTGCAACTGTCGCTGATGCGTACCGGATAATACTTCTTGGACGATGCCGCTAGCTCCGTGGGTAGGTGCTCCAAGTTTTTGATTTGAAGGCCGATCCAGGGCTTTAACTTGCAAGCTGGACGACTTCCTGAATTTCTTGAACATCCGATTGAGCTTCGGTCCGAGATTCGCGCTTTTGGGCCGCTTGACCAGCAGTGTCTTCGTCGTGTCCTCTGATGCACTGGGATTGTCTGGATATAGTCTACTCCATGTTAGCACAATGTTACATAATTCGATTTGATGGATCCATGAATCATTTTGTTTGTGGGACGGCCCACCGGACCAGGCTGAAAAACACGCACAGGTATTCGTCTAGCGACAGGGGACAGTCGTCCAGGCTGATCACACTGTTTGGAGGCAAGATTTCACATATGAAATCGTCGGGTCTGCTCGTGGTTATCATGAAGTGAGAAGTAATGTCGCTGAGGCTTTGCTTCCCAAGTATGGCCTCGAGAAAGATCATTCGCTCCTGCTCATCGCAGTGATCAATCTGGGCAAGTACTATGGTCATGTACCGCAAATCATAAGTTTCCCGCACACGCAGAAACAAAACGATAAGATCTTTCAGCGACCAACACTTGAACTTGCTCAGATGTTCGCTTGACCATCTCATCGTGCGGAGGTCTCCGGTCCAGAAACGGCACGCGAAGGTACACAGGAAGGATGTGATCATTGCCTTAATCCCACCCCGTCTGCTGTCGTGGCGATCGAACTCGAAGTAGAAACAGCCGTAATATGGTACCGAGGGATTTTGATGCTTCTTTAGAGAGTCATAGGCAAAGCATAGCTGCTGCGATGCAAGCTTGATGTCGATGACGTGGCCCCGGCTCCCCGCATGAATGTACACCGTCTTCGGGCCCAGGTTCTGGTGTTTACCTTTCTCAAAAAACACGTCGTGTTCCATAATCCACTCCACGAGATTGGGCTTCGTAGCAATCTCAGCATTGGACTGGTGCATGTGCGCCCTGACTCGCGTTGGTGGTGAGAGAGAGAGCAGCGAATGCTGGTATTCAAGGTCAGAGGGATTGTTCTCGATAGCTATAATCAAAACTCTCGTCAGCATGATCAATTTCCTGTTCACAATTTACCTGCGTCGATCCGAGTATCAGAGCTTACTGAACCCAGACCTGACCTTGAACAGCGAAGAGAAATGCTCGGCCCAATTAAACTTGGCCGACAGGTCAGGCCCCCTCACAAGTCCTAGATGGTCTGTTGTCTCTAAGCGTAACGTATAGAACATCGCTAAGTTGTGAGACATCTGGCAAGTATATGTCGAGAATGGATAGTCAGGCTTCTGGCGGCTTGTCATTTTCTTTTCCATTGAGGGCGGCTCCGTCTGAGATTCCTGAGCCGTGTTGGTCATCACCTGCTGTTCAGGTCCTGAAATGATGTTGATGACAACAGCGCGATCCAGAACCTTGGATTCTAGGAACTCTAGGTTACTTCTTTCGATCTGTCGAGCTAAGTTCCTAATTTTCTGCAACACATGGGTTTTGATTGGAGGGCCTGGAAGCGAAATCAAGGTGAACAGCTCATCCTCTAAGTCGTCGTTCGACTTGCAGGTGTGCGGACAACCGAGGAAAATCTGGACTGCATCAGTTGGAGACTCAAAGAATCATCCAAAGCCAAATTGGCCGAATGACAATGACCAAAAGCTTACGATCGACGATGTGAGTATTGGCAGCCTCCTGTACATTTTGCGAATAGCCATTGCATCTTCCGGGTAATCTTCGTAGTCAGGATGTGGCTGTCTATACATAGCGTTGTAAAGAGCCTTTGGCGGACATTGAATCAGTGTCTGCGAAATTAAGCGGACAGTTCGAAGGACTTCACCTGTTTGACAATGCTGCCTCCCAAGTCATGGCAAATCCAAATAATAGGACGGTCACATTCGGTCTGTAAATCGGTCTTAATGCCCACACCAAAACATATGAATCACGCCAGTATACACGTACGTCGGGAAGCTCAGCCCTGTTCTCTGCCAGGCTATCCAGCAAAGCATTGGCTTCGGTGGTGATCCCGCACGGGTCATAAATACGAGCAGCGTCGTCTGTGTCGTATACATAATCCAACTGTCTGACCCGAAGACCACTGAATAGATTGTCCAGAATCCAGTTTGAATTATCGTGCGGGGCTGTCCATACAGTCTCGGGATCATCGCGAGCCCCATGTACAGTAACCACACTGCATTGCCAAGTAATTAGCAGAGTGAAGACTCGAATGATCATTAAAAGGTTTTGCCTACTCGAAGTCATCATATTTCGTGTAGCCCGTCCTCCGAGACAGACCTAATGGTCGCGCTGAGGGCGCTTTGGTTGTCGAAGAGATATCATTGTCGTCTGCTTCTTTTCCCCAACTGCAGATGCTATCATTGTCGTCTTCTTCCGCGACGGCGTAAGACACTTGCGATTCTTTGTTGCGTTTATCGTTACTCTCGCCATGTACCTTCCCAACCTTATCGGATTCGTACTTTTTCTCAGCAATGCGACAGCGCCGACGAAGCTCTTCACGGCCGGAGGGGTCGGGGTCCGGATCATTTTCCAACTCCTCGCGGCTCGGACTTGGATCCGCAGACATTTCAGGCTGCATAATCAGGTTGGCAGGACCTAGGATGCAGGAAGACTCTCTTCGTTTCCTCGCCTTTAACCCTCTCGTCTCTCTGCCTCTCAAGAGAAGCCGACGCACTCATGCCCCAGAAATTAGGTAGACGAGCGGACGTGACCGTGTGCGTGATTGGGGGGGTGCCACAAACACGTACCCACGCAATCAATTTACGCGCGCGGGAAACCAGGGCCCCTGGAAACGGATCAATTGCCGTGCGGGCCGAAGTCCACTTCACGAGGGGTGAGTCATTTTACTGCAGAAGACGGCCACTAAGCAACGCATTGAGGCGCACTGTATAGGGTTTGGAGACAAAACGAATGCAGTGCGTGCAGTGATGTGCCACGAAGTCAGAGCTGCACTGGGTTGTCAATCCAGCCAGGCCATAGACCTTGCCTAGGTCCATTTTTCAGGCCGATTTGACCCTGCCATATATTTTGGCTGCGAAGATTCAGTCTTCGACGAATCGGGAGAACCCTACCGTTCTCTATTTTGTCACTCCGATGTTTGACGTTTCTGAGGAGGACTCGAAAGCAAACTGGACTATTATGTAGATGACGCGTATAATTGAGAATTGTTTGGTAATCTTGCATGCTGCACACAACGGATAGCCAAAGAGCCGCGAGATACATCATGCCTGAGTACTTATCCACTCCCTTTCCCTCCTTTTCTCGCCAGCATCACGAATCGTGATCGTGGGAACAAGATTTTCCAGTGTTGGCTTGGCTTAATCGTGTGCTATGGTGTTTGGGGTTGTAGTCGTACATTCGTGATATATACAGAGCAGACCGCCGCCAGCCTGGGGCCTCTATGGGCAAGGCTAGTCTACCGTGCGCCTCTAAATCTGTGCGACGCACCAACAGCATGGATAACCCTCGTACGTCTCATTCCTATACTCAGAGCCTGCAGATCAATGGCCCCTATGTTGTCCGTGTCGTACGCCATGAGCCTATTGGTTGGCTTCCTGTCTGGATTCAATAGCACAGGGTCATCCTCAGGAATTTTGCCGAAAAAGCTTTCAATAGATGTCCACTTGTCTGCCTTGCACCTGATCGTGGGCATGCATGTAAAGACGGCCTCATCCTGCCGCTGGATGCGCACGGCTACCTCTAGAGAGGCCGGGATACCGGACTTGAGAGTTCTGTTTTCCAGGAGCGTCCACTTGGCGATGCGGTTTGGTGGGATATTGTCAACAACAAATCTCCCCCCGCTCACAGTGGTCCTGTCCGATGTCTCCCTGGTCACAGTTTTCTCCCAGTTTGCCGTGCAGCTAGATTCGCTCAGCTTGCTTGGCAGAAGGCTGTAACTGCCATCAAAGGAGATAGCCTCGACTTCTGGAAGTTCGTTCGCAGGGTCTGTAACGCCAAAGAGCAGCTCGAGCGATGCTTCAGTGATACGACGCATCCGCTTCTGAGGGTCGAAACGAAACTGCAAGACCATGACAGTTGCCCAATACTCGCTTTCTGGGTCCATGACACCGTGGACAACGTCGAGAATAGAGCACCGGATATCGATCGCCCCTGTCCGCTGAATGACCTCCTGTCGTTGGTATGGGTCTTTGGGATTGTTCTTGGTGTGGAAACCGCTGCCCTCGCTGCCAGATTCGAACATTGCAATGTTGAATACCTCGATGTTCCCGTCAAGCTCCACCCCTTCAAGAAGCGGATCCTCGCTGTGCTCGTCAGACATGGCTTGGATGGGTGAAAGGCCGATTGTGTAAAGATGTATTGATCAAGGACTTTATTTATCCTGCAAGGTGGGAAGTGAGCAGACTGCCACCCTTTGAAGGTGATTACCCAGAGGCGGGAGGATTTCGAAACCTTAGAGCTCAAGATATTTTAGCTGAGTAAACCTAGGCAAGTGTTCGCTCATTGTCTTACACTCCGAGCCCGTGCACAGTTGGGAATCGGATAAAATACACTGTATGGGCCGGCTCATTTCATGCAGGCCGACGATACCACCAACAGGTCTGCACGCCCGCCAGCCGCTCGCGATTCTCGAGTGGTGATTCGTGAAAAGCGACTGCGAAGCTGCGGCGCAGCATCCACGGCATGACAATAGTGGACTGAGTTCAAGCGATGTCACACTATTGCCTGCAAGTTGCAAATTTTTTTTGGCACGTTTTTGGCTGTTGGTTTGGTCACTAGCGGGCCGGTTAGAATGTCGGCGGCAACCTCGCCTCCCCACTGGCAGTCGCTCGCATGAACTACGGTTGTGACAAATGACTCCAAGAGAGAAGTAATGGTTCCAGGCAGGGCTCCAATAACTATTTTCAGCATTCCAACTGCACTTTTATCTTCAGGTTGTACAGATGCATGAGAAGGCGCCCACGGGTACCACGCGAAATCACCAAACACTAAAAGTGCTGGTCTCCAATATTCGCTGCGAAAATGCCCGATTACGATGAGCATGCTGAAACCGACGGGAGTGACGATGAGGAGGAAGACGAGCGCGACCACAAGAGTACGTTGCTAGATGCGAAAAAGGAGATCAGGACACTCGTCAGCAAGCGGAAGAACGAGATGCTCGCCGAAGGGACAACAGGGAAAGTGGAGCTCACAGAGGAGGATGTGAATCAGATCTTCCGAAAATTCCCAAACATTACGCAGGAGGCCGTTGGAAATACGCCAACCATGCTCCATGGGATCATCGACATGGTCTATTCCGAAGAGGACGAAAATATCGACTCTGTTACAGTCAAATCACTTGTAAAGAGGCTGGTTCAGCAGGCCGCGCATCTCCTGTGTATCGCCAATGGTGACCATCAGAACCCACTCTGCTTGGCCATCACCAAGAAGAGAAAGATCCTGGCCGATTACATGGTAGTGGGCTGCTCACAAGAAGACAGCCACAGGCGGCACCTAGCCGAGGCCATCGAGGATTGCCGCAGCAATGATCAACGCAAAAATTGCCTGCACTTAGCTTTCGAGAAGGATCTGAAGCTTAAAACACTCCGGCGAATGGTGAAGAGCGCCAGCATCTCAGCGCTAGAGGCTGTGGATACAACGGGCAGACGTCCGATGCATTACGCAGTCCAGTACAAATTCTGCAATGTCGATGTCATCCGCGACTTCATCGAAAGAGATAATGAGGCACGGGGTCTTCAATATCAAGGCTCTGAATATCAACCACCCCAGACGTTCCTGGATATGGACGACAGGGCGCAAACCTCGGTTTACCAAGAGCACGTCGCATCAGTTCGAGCGCACAAAGAGGAGCGCAGCTTGAAGGAGATCTCGGACCACAAGAAGGAGTCAACAGGAATCAGCGATGGCCGGGGCAAAGAAATTCGGGATCAGTGGGACGACGTGGCGAGAGGGCGCAACGCGGTCTCACATGACAAGTTTCAACCTGACATTCAGCCTATACTTGACAACAAATCTGCGGGTCACCCAGTTCAACCAAATTCGGCCGCTTTTCGGGAACCTGGAAACGGACATGAATGGATTGGAAGACCTATAGATCGAGATCGAGAGAAGATAAATATTGATGATGAGGAAATGATCGAGCGAGAAAGAAGAAGAGAATTGGGGAGGCAAATGGAAGCCTACTCGAGGCAAGAGCTGGGACGGAAATCCGGGCATGAAGAAACGAGCAGAGATCGACAAAGCTTGCACCGCCAAGGTGGTCGAGATGGGCTTCGCATCCAAACGACGTTTACGTCCGCAGCCGTGACGAAACCAAGCAATGGCGTTGCGGCCAACACTCCTAGAATGCTGAAAAGGGTCCCGACTTTGGTTGAGAAGAATCCAGAAGGTATGCCAGACAAGAGGGTGAAGTCAACAGCGATGAATACTAGAAAGCCTCGGAAACCCTTCGACTACGAGGCTGCGGCACGCGTTTCTAAGACTGTCCTTCGAATTCTCAAGTTGCACTACATGAGGACGAGAAACATCGAGCAGGCAACATCATGGTTATACAAAACGAACCCGCAAGGTAAGGATGAGACGAAGAATACCAGGACAAGCATTCCAGTAGCGTGTTCACACTCACTTTGTTAATATCATATCGCAGATGTGCAAATATTCTTCGACTATCGAAGGCTCCCAAGCGAGCTGAAGGAGGATCTTTTTGAGAAAGCGTTTCAAGCGACCAAGTTTGACGAGGTCCTCAAGTTTGTCCATTTTACCAACGTGACAGTCATCCGACGCCAAAAGGCAAACTCGAAGAATGAGCGCCCAAGGGGGGGTCTTGGTCGACAGGACATGGAATTCTTCTTCAATTTCCTCTACAAGAAGGGAGTCCGTTATATCCTCAAGGTAGTTGTTGAAGAAGATGGAGAATCTTTGCATTCAGATGAGGCCATCAAAAACGCTCTGGACCGGATGATAGTGGAACACTTGGACTGGAGAAAAGTTGACTGTAGGTACAGTCACAACCCGGTGATCTTGTGTTGGTTACTGACTGTTGGGGCGATAGTGGATCCTCAACTCATTTGTGGCATCAGTAGCCAAGCAGAAGAGACAACGTTCGATGATACCGGGGCAGAGAGTAGCTCCAAGAACCAACTGAGGCGGTTGGACTTGCAATGGAGTGGGAACAACACCGTCTTGCGGGCATGGAGTGAGCCTGAGGGGCTGCCAATGCTTCAGAATCTGCAGACTATCACTATCAAGATTCCAGAAAGCACGATTGTAAGTAAGGCGTTTTGTCTTCAGCACAAGACTCGAACCATCAATTCCTCAATTTCACTGCAAGTCTTTAATAATTTCCTCGGACCACACGCTGATTGGTATAGATGTACGACTCTCCCAAATGGATCCAGGAGAAGAAGAATGAGTTTGAAGAACGCCTTAACAAGTACAGTAATGCTGTCACATCCACGCAGGAAACGGATCAATCATCCCCGGCTCCAAGCTATCGCAAAGTGTCTGTCCATCTCGAGGGCGTCAGCTCCGCTACCAAGAAGCCAGCATTGGGGCCTATTCGTTCAGATTCAACACTTGGCCGGATGTCTCAACTTGCCACGAATAAGGTCATCAACACGCACGAGTGGCTCAACTGCATGGACGCCTTTGCAAAGAATATCAAGCCACTCTGGACATCGACACAGGACCGCTTCCTGAAGTCCTTCGGCGCCGCAGGCCTGGGTCCAGATCAGGAGGTTATTTCCAGGCCCGCGACAAGGACAGGTCTCGAGAACGAAGTGGTTGTGGCTCTGATCGACGATGGTGTTTCGTTGTTGGACCAGAATTTCGTCGGCCGCGTGCTTGAGGGCAAGACGTTTGACTACCGCGATGGGTATGTTGGGCAGTCGTACAACTCAGCACAGGGACACGGCACCGAGATGGCGAGGTGCATCCTCAGGGTTTGTCCGATGGCTAAGATCTATCCCAGTAAGTCTTCACGATGGCTGTTTACTAGTTACACCCGGGCTAACACCGATTCTGCAGTCCGCTTGAAGACGCATGTTTCGGCCGAGAGAAAGAATGAGATTGATCTCGATTCAGCTGCATCGGTGAGTTCAACGCGAGCATCGCTCGACAAATTCCACCCGCGTCTGGGACATTCCCTCCCGTAGCCCGGATTTCCTAACAAAATCGTTTCATCAAGGCAATAAACGCTGCGCTAGAAAAGGAAGCCACCATAATCTCCATGTCCTGGTCGATCCCGTTGCCCAAAAACCCCACTACAGCACAGGAGCGATTCGAGACTGCCGTACGGCGGGCCTGCAACCGCAACGTCCTCATGTTCTGCAGTTCGTCGGACAACGGCCATGTCACCAACACCAATATCAACTACCCATCAGCCGTGCAGCGTGATAGGATGTTCCGAATCGGCGCCGCGAGCGATGACGGCTTGCCGTTTAGCTATGCGGGCACGGATGTGGATTTCATATTTCCCGGTGTAAAGGTCAACATCAATACCACCAGCGCAAGGACAGGATCAAGTGTCGCGACAGCGCTGGCGGCCGGGCTGGCTGCGACTATCATCTATTGCTTCAAGATCAGTGCGCTGGCGGTTAAGACGCACTCTCAGGCCATGAGCTACAATGGGATCTCGCTTCCGACCTTCACGGAGTCTGCAGTACGAAGGCTCTCGCAACACGACGTGATGAAGACTGCATTCAGTCACATCGGGCGGGTTAACGACGAGCAATTCATCCAAATATGGGATCAGTTGCAGCCTGCGGTGCTGGGACTCGAGGATCCTCGCAACACAGACGACCATGATTCCAAAGTTCTGTGTATCATGAAACTCTGTAACAACCTGATGGTTCTTTAGGCCAGACTAATGTGTGGCATCAATTGGCGTCATGTAATGTTAGCAGACTTAATGTTTCCGGTCAGCAAATCTGGTTTAATCGAATCTTGCCTTCACATCCCTGTCTTGTTGAAAATGGAACCTGCGTATCCAAGCCGCTCATTCATTATGCCTGGTGTCCTGCTCCTGGGAGTAAAGTATATCGAGGACTCAGAAGGCCCTGGAACAGCAGAGATTGTAATGGCTCGCCAGACGCGAGAGTCATTCCATAGCAAGCAGATAATTTGTAATATGCAGGGTCCTAAAAACTTCCCGTCAGGCCAGGTCATGTACGTGAAGTTCTCGTGTCTGTTTGTGACTAGGAGGATCCGTGCACTGCGGTATGTTCGTCTGCCTCTTGTACCTGAAGGAGAGAGGAATAAATTCATATTTTGGGGTGGGGGGAACGCGTGCACGAGGTACATCCACCCACGCCCAGAGTAACCACTTGGACGGGCTGAGGAACCTTTGTGTGGCAAAATAATTAGGCGGGCAGGTCGGAGCGAGAGGGGAGTCTTACTGTACAATAGTCAGGCTTGGTGGGGATATGACATGGCTTGTACGGAGGCCAATTTTACGTGTGTGCAAGAGGAATTCCCAGCCAAAGTCAGTCGAATTTGGCTAGGGATTCCGGACAGGGGAAGGCGGCCACGACTCGGGCCTGAAACTAACACTGGCCACGAAATGCGGGGTCTCGGGTCCATAGGCCGGCTCCTCAGCCTCCAGTTGGCCCCTGAAACCACCGTTGGGCGCTGTGCCTCCTCGTAAGACAGGCGGCCACCTGGCCTTGGCTTCTAAACATAAACCTGTCGTGCGTGCTGCGGCCTTCGCGACCGCAAACTTTGTTACAAGACATCAACACTGCGACCTACAGGCAGTCTTCTCATGACCATTCCAAATTGCTGGGAAGAGAAAGCTCACATTGAAACCACCACAATGGCGGGCACGCCCATTTCAAGGCCTGGCTTCCCCCTTGCATCCAACGTCTGTGTCAAGCTAGAAACCGAGCAAATGCGAATACAAATTTGGCTGGGCTGCCCTTTGAAGTGGTCCTTGGAGGATGAAGGACTGCGTAACGCCCAAAAGATAATCCCATATTTAATCCGACCTCTCTTTCTCACAGCAAGAGACTCACTGAATCACTCATTATCCTTTCTCTTCATTTGAAGCGGAGTTTTCCCGATGACGAAACGCCGGGTTCGTACCTCGGCGCGTAATGAGGACTTCGAGAGAGGGCTGCAGCAGTCGCTGGAGCAGCACTACCGTGAGCGGCACCCTAAACAGCACTCGGGGCGGCAGTCTGAGCGGGTCCATACCCAACACCTTCAACATCACTACATGAACGTATTGAGCCTGTGTACCTGGGATAAGCTCGCTGGCACGCTCCCTAAATCGGGATTCGTCAAGAAGACGGACCGGCACATAAGAGAAGACTTCTTAAAGGCATTTGACCAAAAGAATCCTCAAGAGAAGGGATCTACGCTACGGCAAAACCTGCAAATGGCTTTGCAGATAGAAGGGTAATCTGCACCATCCATGAACCGAGACAGATCCGAGTCCTCCAATGGCGATGAGAAGGATACGAATGGCACAAACTCAGTTGTCGAATATATTTAATTCAGAGGTGGATACAAGAACGTGGTATATGATCTGAAGACTGACTCCCAGGTAGCAAACGTTTCTTCATTGCCACCCGGTTGATAATTAACTCATATAAAAGATCTCAGTCACACAATTGACGATATATCTGAGTCTGTAGATATTGAGCTCCATGGGCTGGTCCTCGGTTCATCCGTTTCAAATTTACTGCCTCACTCGTTCCTGCTTAGTTTGGCACCGAAGTATTGTATCGAAATTCACAATTTTATGCCTTCTCAGTAAAAAGGAAAATTGTTACTGGAGAAGCGGACCTCGGGGTTCATAGAACAATATCTAGAGATCCTTCCGTATTCAGTTCCTACACTAGCAATGAAGGGGCAGCTATGTTTGCCAAACACCGAGGTACAACTCTTCCAGGCCTTACTGGCCATACTGATTTATCCAATACTATATATCGACGCATACACTGCATTTTCCCTCTAATTTGCTCGAGACAATTTCGAGATCTTGAATCCTCCAGAAATTCTTGACTGAAAAATGCCTTCGGGATCGTACTTTTCTGCTACCTCCCTGATGAACTTCACATTCTCAGCGCCATAACTGCCGAGAGGGTCCTGTGTATAATCAGCGTAGTTGAGATATTGCCACTCCACATGAGCCCCGACCGACTTCGCGTAATCCTCCACATTCTTGACCCAAGCGACCATCTTCGCACGTCCGAACTCCTCCTGATCTGCACCCTTAACAGCCAGGGTTGCGAGCCATAGCACCGCATTATCAGTAAGCCTATCGAGGCCGAGGACGTTCCCGCCACGTGCTGCCCCGTGCTTTGCAAATATTGTCGGGAGCGGTTGGAACATGCACTGGGTGATGAAATCACCGTCGGGAGACTGAGCGAGCATATCCTCGACGAGTTGGTTGTGCGTCGATACCGCGTGCTCGAGAACGCGTCGGTCATTTTTGAAAGAGAGGGTGAACCAAAGATCACTGTTTCGTGGAATGTCAGCGTTCTGTGGGCGTGGACTTCTGTTGAAGACGGGAGTTGCGATAACAAATACGCAGGAACTTTTCACAGCTTTTGACTTACATGTATCCCGTCGGCTGTTCCAGCTCATGAGTAATGTCCGAAATATTTGTCTCCCTCATGGTAGAAGTAAGGTTCTCAGGAACAGCAAGGTATTTGTCGAATGACCGCCCAGCCACAACTCCGTCAGTGTTTTCATAGGCCGCAACGACAATGATATCCTGGAGTGAGGGTTGGAATGTCCAGAAGATGATGCTGGAGCTGGACTGATCTTTCTCGATATTCTCCGTGAAGTCAACCATGGACTCGAGGAGTTCAGGCCCAGCCGTCTTATTGTAGGTCACGGCGCCGCCCCAGAGCCTCGGCGACTCAAAGGCTATCATGTTGAACTTCGTGACAATTCCGAAGTTCGAACCGCCACCCTTCAGCGCCTTGAACAAATCAGGATATGTATCGTTGGTGACGTATATGATATCGCCAGTGTATGTCACCATTTCAAATCCCACAACGCTGTCGCATACCATCCCTGTCTTCGCAGAATAAAAGGAATTACCACCACCGAGGATCAGCCCGCCTACGCCCACAGTGCCAGCCCGACCACCAGGGACGGTGACACCGAGAGCGTCAAGGGTCTGATAGACTTGTAGCCAGCGAGCACCTGGCTGCAGAGAAGCCGTACTGTTCTCTGGATGATAGATCGTGTTGTTCATGTTGCCGAGGTCGATGGTGACGCCATCCTCGATATTGTTGGCACCGGCAAAGGTGGTGTGCCCGCCACTGCGCACAGCGATCCCGCATTCAGGGTCAGCGAGGAGCGCCGTCAGAGAGAGTGCGACTTCATGCGTGTTGCTGGGCTGGACAATGCACCAGGGTGTCAATTGTGCGGCCACCGACCAGTACGATTGTGTGCGCTCGTCATATGTGGGAGAATCCGGGTAAGATACGGCAAGGCCTCGTTCGGAGACTGCATGGCACTGCGTGTATGTGAGTACAAGTCCATGTTCCTCAAGCTAAAAATCGAATTCTTACGCAAATAGTGGCCGGAGAGGAGCGAAACGGGTATTGATCTGAACTGGTGAAGTCCGTCAACGCTGAAGCAGCGACGAATCCAAAAGCTGCGTCAGGCCTCATGTTGCTGAAGAGATTGTGACGTTTCTGAATGATGAGACGAAATATGCAAGGCACTGCAACCCAAAATTCCGTTGTGCGACGACATGATCAGGTTGAAAAATTAAGAGCGGCAGACCGAAGGTAGAATACTGTGCCGTCCAGTAAGGGTTGTAGCCTGTGACTGGACAACTCCGTCTCTGTGCTCCTCATTCCTAGTGTACTTCTAGACCCGACGACAGGCATATCTCGGTCTTTTTCGGTCAAGTGGTGTGGGCTTGTGTTGCAGTCCGGCAGCCAACGACCAATAGCGTCAGATGGAACCTTTGAGTATTCCCCGCTATTTCCTTGTTGGCTGCAGTAGGTCTGGAAGACAGACAGGGTTTGAAGGTGCCTTTTGTGCTTGGCTTCTACAGCTCCACACTTGCGAAGTGTTGGTGGTTTTGAGTGGAGACCTCGCCGAACGTCGAATGACTCCAGAGACCGGTACCTTCCCGCCGTAAACATGTGTGATCAACCCAACTCAGTCAACCGTCGCGTGAATTCTACGAGGCTAGCAGATCACTGGAGCGTCTATACTCCCCGAATTGAGGTACCCGGCCGACTTGAAGAACACGTGGCTACATGTAGATCTCGAAAAGGGGGCTCTGCACTTCGAGACTCGGGAAGGCGCCTGGGAGAGAGATGCGAAGTACTAAGGTTGTTTTAACTACGAAATTGATTTACGTGCTTTTCTAGTTTTGAGCGTCATGGAATAAGCCCGTATGTCTCTCAAAAAGTATGAATGAGACTCAAGTCTTATGTTGTTATGACCGGTACAATCAGGTCTCCGTTGACAGACCTCAAGGATTGCCTAGGCCTGAATTCCTAGTGAAATGGTCCTATAACGCACACCTCATTCACCCAAGCAAGTATCTCAATTACATGGTGGTAAGTCTAGAAGCGAGTAGACAGAAGAACTGACCCAGAACGAGTCCTTCCAGTTTGTCCTCGCTTTATTATGAAGACCAGTATCACTAGTAAAGATTGCATGCCGTCAACTGGTGTTTCACGGACACGATCCGGATCGGATTCGTACCTATGTACCTGCGCTCTTATAAGTTACGTGCCTGCAAAGAAAGGCGACCAAGTTCCTATGCTCATTCGTCCAGAGACTCCCATAGCTCCTTAACGTATTCGCCCAGACACTTCTCGCACTTGCCGCACTTCCCACAACCAGGAGGCACCCTTCTCCCTTTGTAAACGTCGAACACCCAATCCGCAGTCTCATCTCTCCGCTCCCACCATGGCCCAGATCTCAGATCATACTTATCCGGCGCAGTAGGAAAGTCATGTGAGTGCTTTGCCGGCGCGCGATTGGTCAGCGTATAAACATCAATCCCCGCCTCCTTAGCCACCTCAACAAGTCGCCTGAAGTAGACCTTTTTCGTCCTTGGCTCCTTAGTCTCATCATATTCCGACCTCTTGTACTGGCGCTCGATATCTTCGAGATAGATAGCTTTCAAATTTTCCAGAAAAGACTCATAAGCTGTGGAAAGCTTGTCAAACTCTTCTTCGTCTGCTGAGTCCCACCCCTCCTTCCAGCGCCACGACTCAATGACGTAGATCAACGCGTCTTCCAGCCAGTCGAGGAACTTGCCTCGGCATCCTGGCATATAGCATTCTTCGACGCTACCCCAGAACACGATCCTTTGAGTGGTTTCGGGGAATGCTGTTTCGCGAAACCACTTGACAAAGTATTTGCGGTTTTCTTCCTCTATCCTCTTCTTGTCCACCTCGTCGGAGGAATCAGGTGCTGAGTAGAAGCAGTCCAGCTCCACGTCCGAGATATTGATAGCCACCGTCTCCAGATTGCCCGAGTCGTTGAGCTCCTCGTTGCGGTAGACGGAACATCGATACCCGTGGATCTCATCCAAGTTGTATGGGCCGTAGAACATCAGAGTATGCAATGAATTGTTCTGCGCTTTGCAGAGACCACTAACGAGCTGGTCGGCATCATCCATTCGGTCGCCAGAATTACCGGCACGCAGCGTAAAGGTCTCAAGGGCGTGCGGGGCGCGAGGAAGCGCGAAGCGGAACGAATAGGGCATGTCGCCGCAGTCGTCAAGGAAGATATGCTTGACCGTGGAAGAATGCGTAGGAATTAGAGTACGCGACTCGAAATCGGTTTCGTCGTCCCAGTTTGTGCGCCGAAGGTCGTTGTAATAGATCGAGGTGAGGCGAGGTAGGCGCATCAGAGCGGAGAAGATTTCCATAGACTTGTTCGTGCCGTCCAAATGACCTTGATCGCTCTCTGTGTGCCGCGTCGTCATCCACGTGTCTGACTCGACGCCAACGGCAACGTTTTGGACGTTGCAAAGACCAGGAGGCCAGTGGCTGCCATGCAGGATGCTGCCCTGGATCAGCCTTCTGAGCCAGCCAAGCGTGGACTTCTGCTTGTGCTCGTGCGTGACGAATTTGATGTCCCTTAGTCTTGGGCAATACGCAATGAGAAGCGCCTTTAGGATGCCGTCGAGACCGTCTTCGAAATGCTCGCGGGCCTCAATGTATATCTCCTCGTCACCGCCATTCATCATCGCAACGAGTTGATCCTCAATATCTTCGAGGTACTCCTCCAGCTCATCATCTTGCCACTTCCAGGAGGTGCTGTCAACATCCATGTCTTCTTCATGCAGAGGCTGGCCGAATGGAAGCGGTTTCCAGTCCAGCCAGCTTGTGCGATCATACCAGATCTCGATAGATCGAACATGCCAGGCGAGGATTGGGTCAGCGCGTCCAAAGACGCTGCGAAGCAATGTTGGGATGGTGACCGGGGAAATGTCTGATGCTACCCGGTACTTCTTGAAAGCTTCTTGGTGACGCTTCAGGACCCGGCTAGAGCATGCTGCGAGTCTTTTGCAAGTGAGCGCAAAGTCGAGTTGTGATTCGTAGGGAATATCATCGATGATATGATTGATGAGCTCAGTTGATAGGGCTGTAATGAAGCAGCAGTCATGATTAGTCGTCGCTGGGCCCGATATTGAACCTTCCGGAACTGTTGCGGTAATACCCTGGCTCCCGGTTGGTGAAGTCATGACAGGATTCGGTGCTGTTGTATCCATACTTGTTGAAAAAGAGGTTGTTGGCAGTTCGAATGGCAGCGCAATGTCGAGCATTTTGGGGGTGCCAACGGGACGGGATGGGCGCTAGGATCTCACCTAGTGCGTGAGGAGTTGCTCAAGGCAGCCATCAGTCTCTAGGTAGCCAAGCGCATCCATCAGGCGCTGTCGCTTCCAAGCAAAGTTCAACCCCCCGGCCCGGCTTACGTGAGACTCACGCTTAAATTTGCAGGTGGGCTCGGCTCGGGCAGCCGGGCAGATTCGTCCGTCCAAGCCGTCTTTGCAGGAGGGTTAGGCAGAAACACCAAAGATGTGAGAACTGTTCAACAGCCTTGCAGGAATAACTTGCTTGGTGGATGCGTTGGTGAGAACTTCCATTTCCCTGTTTTGGAGGGTGCGAATCTCCGCATTCTTCCCCTGGATATGGAACAAATACCGAGGTACCTTACGTGAATTTTGGCAAATATTGCAGCTGGAGTCAGTGGCTAACAATAGCTGAGATGAGACCAGCGTCAATACTTAGCCAGAATCTCTGCCCCCGTACTTGAGAACGAAGACAGAGCACGGCATTGGTTGGAGGATGTCGTGCGCGAGTATGCTGAGCGGCGTCTAGTGAATGCAAGTGATAAGCTTGCAGCCCTGTTTCTACAATGTCTGTCCTTGCCACGATTGAAATGGTGCGCTGAAGGAAGCTTGTAAATTACTTTCAACATCGTTTGCAACATTTGAGGACAACTTCCTACTGAAATTAATAGCTCCCTCGCGTTAGGCATTCGGCTGTCACATTGGATTCAGAAGACTATAGTGTTGGGCGGACGTCCCTGTGGAGCTTTTTGTAACACCGAGGAACCGTTTTCTTCACTACTAATGTCAAGCCTTCAAAAGGCTGTCACTTTTTTCCTGATCCCAAACAATATTTATGCATTAGCTTCGTTGCACAAAATGAGGGCACCACTGAGAGTGCTGATGAGAGTTATGAGAACTGATATCTCAAACCGGAGCACAACTGCTGCAACCACCACTTCCGCGAGCCTTGTCAAGTGGCCAGCAAATCTGGTAGGCCACCGTGCACCCACCCTCCTTGGATGCACGGTGGAAGCTAGAGCTGATATTTGAGCCGGCAGCACGAGGTAATCTCTTTGTAGGTACATTATAATTCAGCGCGATCCCTCCGCTACAGAGACCTGGGAAAACCCTCTTTACTTCCTCGTTACAGACTCGCACACGGCGAAAGATGACTACTATGGATAGAACGAGTCCTTTGCCCTCAGACGAGGCTCAACCCCTCAATGCCGATCTACAGCGAGCTTCACTCGAGGATTTGGAGCCTCGCAGTCGTCTAAATGGCGCCTCCCGGCATCCTTCGCCGTCGCTGCTTTCCACTTCTCATTACAGCGGGCACTCTGGCGGCGAGGCTCCGGCACCTCCACCCATCGATACCCCACAACAAAAACATTCCCAGATGCGCCACCAGGGCGGGGCCCCTCCTTATCCAAACAAGCACTACGAGAAAGACAGCGTTGTCCAACGGCTATGGCTGTGGGAAATCTTCAGTACCGTAGTCGCTGCGCTTGCTCTCGCGGCCATCTTGATCACACTAGCCCTTCGCAGGGACCGTCCCCTACCTAAGTGGCCATCTGCAATCACGATAAACGCCCTCATCGCCGTCTTTACCGCTATATTCAAGGCATATTTGCTAATGCCAATCTCCGAATGCATTGGTCAGTTGAAGTGGCTTTGGTATCAAAAGCCACGTCCTTTGGGGTACATGGAACAATGGGATCTGGCCAGTCGAGGTGGGTTATTTTGTTGCTCTTTTCCTGCCATGTACTATATGACGAATATTTGAATGTGCTTACATGCTTTTAACTAGGTCCGTGGGGATCCCTGCTCCTAATCTTTATCTTAAAGAGCCGGGATCTTGCTATCATTAGAGCTATCATTACTATGGTAGCAATGGCAATTAATCCTTTTACCCAACAAGTACTCCAGCTCTATAGCTGTTCTATATTAATCAAGGGCGAAAATGCAACAATTCCTTTTTCGAACAATTATACCGCAGGGTTTTTGGGAAGGCCGAGCGAAGACCCGGATATAGACCCTCAGATGCTATCTACTATATACTCTGGACTTCTTGATCCGCCTGTGAACGTCTCAGCGGCCATCAAATTCGGATGCC
The DNA here is from genome assembly GCA_014872995.1 of Diaporthe citrichinensis. Lineage (NCBI taxonomy): Eukaryota > Fungi > Ascomycota > Sordariomycetes > Diaporthales > Diaporthaceae > Diaporthe > Diaporthe citrichinensis. The sequence goes on along the minus strand of JADAZR010000088.1, from coordinate 91,078 downwards.
AAACCGAAAACTGCACTTTCCCATCAACCGAAGACAAAGCCACTTTCCTTTCACTCGCAATGAACACTCAATGTGCCAATATCAACAGTAAAATCTCCCTATCTATCAACGTAAAGAATAAGGTTGCGACCCTCAACGCCAGTTTGCTCGAGTACGGAATACATTTACACAACAACACGAGGCTGGATTGATCAATAAAGTCACGATTCAAAAGGCCAAATGGCCGGCCATCATCTTTTCTGCTCAAAATCGCATTTTTAATAGCGCCTAATATTACCAAGGTGACCCAGGCACAGGCCTTAAGTGCGAGTTTTTCCCTATGGTAAACACGTATAATGTCAACGTCACTAATGGGGTGCTGCTCGAGCAAGTCTTGGCCTCCAAACGCATGGATGTCTGGACAGAGCATTATGCTCAACATGCCCTGCTCCCAGTCAACAAGACCATTAGGGCCGGCGAATGGCATCAATGCTTCGGCATTAGGGATCCCTCTGACGAGAACAACTTCCCGATCATCGGTAAACCCAAGGATACAGGCGACAGTATCGGGATGTACCATGACAGCTCCCCCTATGGACACCTGGGGAACTATACTGAGTGGTGGCCGCATGATTGTGTTTACTCTATTGGTTACGTGCCAACTGCGAGTTTGAGGTCAAACCTGGAGAAATTTCTTGGCGATCAGAGCCTGTCCTATGACGGCTTCTCCCGCAGAGTCAAAGGGGACCTCTGGGCTGTCAATCTCTGGCGGGATGGTAACGCCACGCTGGAGACAATACAGGCCGCCATGGACGGTCTCTCGCGGTCGATAACTGCTCGCTGGCGTCAGGATGATAGTACCAAGAACAAGCTGGGTCCGGTGCTCGGGGCTGTGTGGACCAATCAGACCTGCGTGCGCGTGCGTTGGGGTTGGATCGCGCTGCCTGGTGGGCTGCTTCTGCTAACGATTGTGTTTCTGGTCCTAACGGTGCTCAAGACGAGGTCGAGTGATGCACGGGCCTGGAAAAGCTCCATATTTGCGGTGCTTTTCAGTGGTCTCGATCAAGAGACCAGACAAGCTGCCGGGCCAGTGGTAACGCTGAAGGAGATGGAGGCTGCGGCTGATAGAGCCATGGTGCGCCTTGAGGATACAAACGAAGGTTGCCGTCTGGTAAGCACGTCTTAGATGCAGTGCTGTACTGATGATCCCGAGCGAACTGGATTTTACGGAGCACCTGAACGGATTCGGTCTCACGGACTCGGAGATCACGAAGCATGGCATTAAAAATAGTCACCTAATGGTCGCCTGTCAGATTGATGTCTTCTTATACAAGACGTGCTGAAATTCTAGTGCTGTAGAAATGCAAGAGATCTCAGGATCTCGATGGAGAGACTGTGTTATCAATCAATGGTACAAAATTCGGAATATTCCGTCCCACGGTTCCAATTCATGCAGGCCGAATTCCGCACTCTCTTGAGGAGAAGGGGTGGAGCTCGAAATATAGGTACTGTGTGCCCCTCGCGACGTCACATTTGGAGGACTTCGGGTGACGATCGTTGTGGGCCAGGACTCACGAACGCGACTGTTGGGTCTCAGCCACGGGCTAGGAAGTCCCGCTCAGTGGAGAATATTTTCCAATTTGAGCTAGTCCAACCCGCGGCAGTTGACATCTATGGTGGATTGTGGGCTGTTAGTTGTATGCGAGGATTGGCATCCCGGCTTCGTTTGCTGCAAGTTTGGGGGCCAACGGCAGATAATGAAGTGATGCTGTGGATTGATTGGCCGGCCCTGCTGCCTTGGGAGTCAGGTAAGCGACAACTACGATTGCTTCTATGCTTTCGTCACCTGGCTTGCCATGAAGTTTTCGCATTCCGCCATATTCTTTCAATTCGATTCTGCCTGCGGGAAGCGTCAAATCTGTGTTAAATTCTTCTGCAATCTTTTTATTGCATATACAAGACATAGCGATGGGCTCAGGCTTGGCCTCTCTATTTCCAGGAGTAGACCTTTGCACCCTTCCAAGCGGAGTTGCCCCGGAAGGCCAGACCAGCAACTTGAACAGCCCAACCACGTTGCTGAGGAACTTGACCATCATTTTCACCATAATACCGACAGTTCTAGCCGTCTTGTTTTCTTTTGGAAGACTGTGTGCAAACTTCAAGAGACCAAGTTGTGGCGACTGTGTGTATTTCTTACCCGTGAGGACATAAGAGTCATTGATAGCTTACAATTCTTCACATATAGACTTGCTCCTCATAGCTGTACTCATTGCTGTTACACAAAATGTCCTCCTCGTAACCTGCAAGTTAAGCCACCTCCTTGCGCATCAACTCAACACTTACTGATTGGACTCGCTAATAGTCGTCAAATATCATCGCCACATATGGGATGTACCGCTTTGCTGGATCAATGCACAATTAATGCAGGTATGGTCATAAGTCCCGAGATCACATGTCTTCAATGCTTCGTTAGCTAACGCAAGGTAAGTTGTCATATGCGTATGAGACATTGACCTGTCTCGGCTTGTTATTGGCCAAGACTGCAACCTTGCTCCTTTTCCGTCAACTGTTCCAGGTCTCGAGACAAACACGCCTGGCTATCCAAGCTGGTATTATCGTCAGCGCTCTTTTATACGGTACAAGCATTGCAGTCTTTTCATATCACTCTTTGCCTCACGTTGGTAAAACATGGGATGATATAATTATCGCAGCTATGCTTCACCCTTCCAGGTCGTTGTTTGCTGTTAAATGGGGCGTAGGACAAGCTGCCTTGGGAGCAGCCCTTGACATCTACATTTTCATCCTCCCACTTCCGACCATTGTTAGACTCCATCTTCCTTCAAGGAAACGAATTCAACTCATGGCCGTCTTTGCTACTGCAATATTGTAAGTTCATTTCAACTCATTCCACCGTCAACCCTAAACCGTGCTGATAATCTGCAACAGTGGCATCGTCGCTAGCCTCGTGTCTCTTGCTTATAGAGTGGAGTCGTTTTTAGCCACTGATTCAACATGGATCATGGGTGTTCTCATGATTTGCTGGTGAGTCTGCTTTATATTTTCACTTGAATGCAATGTGTGAATTGCAATGTTGACACGGGTTCTTCCAATACCAGTCAAGTTGAGCTCGCCGTGGCAATCATCGTTTCGTCAATGCCAGGGTTCGCCAGCTTCATACGGACGAATGTTTTGCCGTCAAAACTGGTTTCGTCACTTCGCTCCATGTTGGGTAGTACTCTTCGCAATGGCTCCCACGGCACGGCCCAGCAATCACCCAATTCGAATTCGCATCAGCTACAACCGAGAAGCGACCCTCGAGAGCATGAAAAGACGTCTGTGTATTCCGAGCTCAGCGAACCATGGATGGTGGACACACCACTGATCGTCGACGTCCAGCCTCAGCCAGACCCTCTTCAGCCCGGCCACAACGACAATGCTGCGAAAGCGCAGAGCTCTACTGACGTTCAGAACCCCCCTGCAGCTTTTCTGGCTGATGAGGGCATGCCGCGGAGGTGGGCGACGGTGTCGACCGGGCGGCTTTCGATAGATTCTCTCTATCAGCAGGAGGAAACTCGCGTCGTGTCACCAGAGACAGCAAAATCACTGCAGGAACAGAGAGAGAGCATTGTGGTATCAGAACCCTCCCTATTGTGTAGTCTATAGTAGAAATATAGGACTAGCCTGGCAGACTATAGAATTGCCACAAGCCGCAGGCAGAGGCGTGCCTCATTTCATAGACTAGCTACTTGATGTTCAGATATCTTGCCTCCGTTAGTTTCTACCCGAAAGCTCATCTGACGGACAGTACTATCGATGTCTGTCCTCATCGAATGCAGAAAGTAGATATACAGGGGCGTTCGAATTGATTCGGCGTGTTTAGTTCCCGAAATTAAGGTTATGCGCTAAACCGTTGGTGCCAAGCACTACAATAGTGCATCGCAGCGGTCCTTTCTGTCGGCATGCTCCAAAACCTTCCCCAGCCATCGATCATCTGCTTCCGCCTAGAAAAAGTTGCGTCCTTTTACATCAATCTTGATTGTATAGCATCACACAATAGTTCAGATTTCCGAGTACCTCCTAAAGAATCGGATACAGCCATCCATTTGCTCTCCCCTGGTTTCGTTCAGCCAGATGGACACGGTATGAAGTGGATTATTAATCCATTGTAGCAACACCCCACTGCGCAGACTCGGTACGAAATGTTAACTGACATTACCGAATAAGACTGATAATATGCCGCAAAATAATCAGAATGCGAAGCTTAGCTTTCGCAAAGACTCAAGCATGGAATTCATACATTCAACTTATCCTGGCTATTCGAAGACTGATGCCGCTCAAGCGAGTATTCGCCGGCACGTTATGCGAGATATCGGACGGTCGCGCCGCAAGCGGCCGCGACACACGATCTTACACCTCGCGGTCAAACAGCAGGCGACTGCTGAGAACTCAGCAGGGTCACAAGACCCAGACCATGAAGTCGCCGCTGCTGCGAGCTTCAGTGATCTTCACGGACCAAGCGCCCTTGCCTCGATCCACATGCCGAGCATCCTGGGCAGCCTAGGTATTTTAGGAATCGATCTAGATGCTCGAGCCTTGGAGATCTTACATTTCGGTATGCATTTTGTGATCAGGTGATCGAATAGACCGCTGACTATTTCGACAGTAAAGTCCGACTCCGAGTATAGACAGCGGGTGTTCCACTTGATGTGGTTTCGCATGGGGCTCTCTGTTGCCAGTGCCCTGAATGTGACATTGGCCACCGCCCTTCTCGTTCGAGACAGGAAGACAGACAGTCAGGCCGGCACAGTTATTGAGAATATCGAAGCTACAGAATACTACTCCAGGGCCCTTGGTCAGATATCGAGACGATTGAGCAAAGCCTCGGACTGTACAAGCACAGGAGTCATAGTAACTATCCTCGGATTTCTCTGCCATGATGTGAGTATGTTGTGGCCCGATCCTACTGCCCCGGCTAAGATACTCCGACAGATTCAATTCGGTCATTGGGACCGCTGGGATGTTCATCTCCATGGACTCGAGCGTATCGTCAAGCTCCGCGGTGGCATTAGCGGGCTGGAGAACCCTATTCCATTGCTCCTTTTTTGGTGGGTTTCCTAACTCCACCCCCCTTGCGATCAAAGGTTTGTTACTCAAACACATCTTGACAGGCTGGAGCTGATTGGGAGAGCTGCACTTGATACAACTCCTTTATTCCCCATACCGAATGACCTCGTGGCGACGAGCATCTACAGGGATGGGATGCCGCCACCAGCTTTACGGGCTCTACTCCTGTCTATGGCTTTGAAACACCCGCAGTTATCACCCATATCTCAGGCTTTAGAGATGTTATCGACGGTAGCTCAGACGGTGAATCGAAATAGCGGAGACCTGAATTTCTGGCAAGACGCAGTCGGGGCTGTCCGCCTCATTGGTCCCGCAACGCACTACTTACTCTCTATGCCACGAGAGATCTGGGAGTCCGGTGGAGTTTCACAAGAGCTTGTGGTGGCTGAGTTGCTAAGGCTCGTTTGCCTGAGCCTCCTGTCTCGCCTCAAGGGACTGTTCTCGCTGAACACATCGGACATGAGGCCGCTAATGACGAAATTTCTCACCACAGTATCACATCTTCGCCCAGTGCAAGAACACGACGACCTGGCCAACATAAAGCTGTGGATGCTGATCACGTTTGCACTTATTCATAGCTGCGACCAACTTGGGCTATTGGTTCCCTACATGCCAGCCATGATCGGAGGTCGGGATATATCAGATGCGTACTGCGCTATGTCTCTGGCGAGAGAATTGATATGGATTGATGTCCTCGTGGCAAATGGAGACGTGTTAAAGCTGATAGATAGGATCGAGGGGGCATAATCCATTATCGAATATGATTTCCCGGGGACATGAGACTCCCTTGAGTGAAGTGTCAGGCCTGGCAGAAATTCTTATTTAAACACTGTCATGATTTATCAACCGTCTTCGTTGTCAACTATCACGCAGTCTTTCCGTCTGTATTTGCAAAGGTCCTCCGAGAAATGTTGCCGGTAACCATTACAGACTTGAAGCGAACGCTGGCAACAACCATCAATTCATCTTTTAGTCTCGAAGGCTTGTTGCACACCCAGACTGTCGAGTATGGGCGACTCAGCTGTTCAATTTACCCCGTCGGAACATCAGCACCATCTATTCATGGATAGATATTCGTGAAGTTTATCAGCGTGAAGAGATGATCATCTACACTTTCCTGGAATGTAATTGTCTCTCATCCATATTCAACTTGCGAAGCCGTTTCCACCCTTGATTCTGGTGTCTCAAGGCAACTGAAGCCAGACGGCATGATATCTGCGCTCGAGCATGATGGCGCCGCGAAATCCTTTTCAGTGCAGATATGGAATGTATCAAAGTATCCGAAAGAATCGACTAAAGTGTCATCATGCGTCCAGTCCATTGCTATGTTGCAGTTCTCGCACAGTGTGTGTTGCATTTCCGCTCGGTCGTGGTTGGCGGCTAAGCCTTCCTCTTCCCAAGCTTGGCGTTGTCGGCCTTTGTGTTCCGTGCCCAGCTCATGAAGTGCGTCCATGTCCTCGGCGAAAGGACAGAGATCAGGCATACCGGTTCCTACCACCAGTGGCATGCACCCCAGTAAAGTAGATAAGTCTTGAATAGAAGGCCGACCTTGCATGTCAAGCCCCGGTTCTCCAAAGTGCCACTGTTCTTTTCTCTTGACCATATCAAAGAGTTTGTGAATGATCCAAGTCAGGACACGATTTGGATCTTCTGATGGCTCGGCGTAACTAAATATGTGAGTGGAATTTCCCAATGATATTGGTTGGATCTGCCACTCACCCATGGCCAACCACTTCCTCTTTATCGCGAGTTGGGACACATCGAGTACATATAGAATTGCTGTCTCTACATCGTTTGCAGGGATATCGGCCGTCACACCCAGTCTTCTTGGCTCTGCATCTCGCACAAGCTTTGGCGGTCCGCTTGGTGCGCTTGGAAGTTTGTCGAGGGCGAGGCTGAGTAGGAATTCGTCTTCTGGAATTTGTTGAAATTTGACTAGGAACTTTTGACATTTTGTTGCGTGCACCGTGTCGAAGATTTGAATCTACACCAGGACTAACAGGAGTCAGGAGAGGAAAAAATTCAGAGCTGTTTGACCGGCATATTCGGACAGAGCAGAGGATTTATACTTGTTTTTTGGACTTTGAAATGTGTTGTATAAATCAGCATGGGTGGGCTTACGACCCGAGGAGACAGGACAAATTTGCTTATTACAGAACGTCGCCCCTGGAGCCTTCTGCGCCGCCAGATGACCTGGATGAAAGTTTGAGTTGGTAAGCGCTGAGGCTTACGCTGCTTCCATTTGCAGTAGTTGCACGCCGATCGACGAGATCATGCAACCACAGCATCCAACTGATCAAGCACGATATGAGGGTGGGGCCGTTAGCTTCTGATCATCTGCTTGGAATCGCTGTATCGCACGGGTGAAAGTTGATACGACCTCCGGGATCTGTGAGTCCGCAGATAATGCAAATACGTTCAGAGACATATGGGCACCTGGACGGCCAGGCAAAGTAGCAGCTATCCAACCGACTTGCCGCGGCCCAGCCTTGGAGCACACATGCTCCATCAAGTCGTGGCCCGCTGAGTCGTGGCCCGCTGGGACTTACGAACCTTCGACGTCGGATAGATAATCTCCCCGTTGATGACAAAAGCCTATCTCGAAATGCGCCTACAGGTTGGAGCTGATCGTAATAATATTTCCTGCTTTCTTGAACGCGGGTCGCGAAAAGTCGCTGAGACTTCTCAGGGAGGTCTCGTGAGCCGAAAAGGGCAATCGGTGATCCCTGCCTGCATTAGCGCAGAGTTATCTTCACCAGCTAATCCCTGGATGTCGGCCTTGCGCTTTGTGAGGCTCATATTATTCGGCGTCTTTGACGCTGTTAATTGCGTTGCCCAAACTCCGCAAGTTGTCAGGTCGAGAACATCTTCATTTTGGATTAGAAATGTAAGTTCAGCCATCAATCGTCGAAGTCCGCGCGTTTTGACTCCATAAAAAGTAGATGTGCCCTACTTCTTGTTCCCATAAGCTTTCTCCCTCCTGTCATCGTGCAGCATATTACCACCTAGCCTACCTGTCATCATCGTCCTCTACATCAGTTTTTACGATAAAAGTGTTTTCTGGGCTGACGTTTTTGGGTCCTCATCCAGCCATGAACCCCGGAAACCTCGACCTCGAGTCGTCCGGTCGCTATGCGAATATCCTGCAACACCTCGACCAGGCAGGAATTACACCCGAAGTTTTGACCCATCCATATCGCGGAGATGGGACAGCCGATGCTCCGTATCTCGTCGAGTTTCTCCCTGAAGATGGTTCAAACCCAATGACATTTTCTGTCGCAAAGAAATGGACTATCACCTTCGCTCTTGCCGTTGCAACCTTGGCGGTCGCCTTCGCCAGTACGGCGTATTCCAGCGGCATAGAGTACATCATGCACGACTTTCAAGTATCTAACGAGATCGCACTACTGGGGCTCTCATTGTTTGTACTGGGTCTGGCAGTCGGGCCTATTCTCTGGGCACCGCTGTCTGAGGAATATGGCAGACAGTATTTGTTCATCGGCACTTATGCGGCATTCGTGGCCTTCACTGCTGGGGCAGCCGCATCGAAAAACGTCCAGACCCTGATTGTTCTTCGTTTCTTTTCTGCCTTCGTCGGGGCAGCACCATACACGAACGCGAGCGCTGTCATTGCCGACATGTTTCCTGCGTCTGAACGAGGCCTCGCCATGACTATTTTCGGAGCGGCGCCGTTCCTCGGACCTGCGATAGGTGCGTTGTTTCGAACTTTGAAAGATTGAGTGTAAATTTCTGACACGCTCAAAGGTCCAATTGCCGGAGGTTTTCTTGGAGCTGCTGCCGGTTGGCGGTGGATCCAGGGGCTCATGGCCGCCTTCGGCGGTGTCATCTTCATCCTGTGCTGTGCCTTCGTGCCGGAGACGTACGCGCCTTATTTGCTCCGTCGACGAGCAAAAAGGCTAGCTACAGCAACCGGAAAATACTTCAAATCTTCCTTCGAGATCCACCAGGGAAGGAAGACATTCGGCCAAGAGCTTGCGCGCGTACTCGGTCGACCATGGGTTCTCCTGGTCCATGAGCCGATAGTCTTGCTCATGACGATCTACTTGTCAGTAATTTACGGGACTCTGTACCTGTTCTTTGCGGCTTTCCCCATCGTCTACCAATTACAGAGGGGCTGGTCTCCGGCCATCTCCGGTTTGGCCTTCCTCGGGACGGCCGTGGGAATGTGCGTATCGATACTCTACGTGGCCTTGTACGACAACAAGCGATACGCTCGGATCATTCAATCAAATAACGGCGCTGCTCCCCCGGAGGCACGGCTCCCCGTGGCTATGCTCGGTGCAGTGCTTGTCACTGGGGGCCTGTTCTGGTTTGCATGGACCAACGGCCTTGACGTACACTGGATCGTCTCCATCGTTGCATCAGGCTTCTTCGCTGCAGGAATGGTCCTTGTGTTTGTTGGAATTACTAATTACTTGATCGACTCTTACGTCCTCTATGCGGCTTCGGTGCTGGCTGCCAATACTGTGGTGCGGTCCATCTTCGGCGCGGCGTTTCCTTTATTCACTGAGCAGATGTACAACAACCTCGGTATACACTGGGCTTCCTCTGTTCCGGCCTTCCTAGCGCTGGCTTGTCTTCCTTTTCCATTCTTACTGTACAAATATGGGAAGAAGATACGCGCAAAGTGTAAGTATGCCGCTGAAGCAGCGGCGATGCTTGAAAAGCTTCGCGCTGCCAGCGAACGTCATGGAAGTGACACCGGTGGTGAGAAGTAGAAGGGGAGGCGGCAACAAATCGATAAAACGGACTTTGTCAGGGTTTATTAAGCCCATGTTGGGGCGGAGAGAGGTTCCTCTTGAGGTTAGCCCAGAGATGGAACCTGATGTTGCTCAGGCGAGAAGACGGAGAATATTTCTCTGCGATTGATGAGGCGTATATAGCGGTGGTTACAGAGCAAAATAGAACACAATCTTCGTACGAGCCTGCGTTCTGCAAAGATCCCCTAGAGAATCCCACTCGACGGAGAACAGAAGCTCCAAGGGACGCTTGCAGATGTTTTAGTACATCATATGATAACTTCATGGTGAGGTTCCCTCCATCCGACGTTAGACAGCACATCCCCGTATCCATTGTCGAATCTCAGCGGCAGAGGCTGGTGCGCAGCGCTTGTCGAGGAGCTCCAGATGGCTCCCAGGTATATCGGCGGTGAAATCAGCTCGTGGCCAAGATGGCTGCCATTCGCCCTCGCCCTTGGGCATGTTCGATGTGGGGTACTGGGCCCGCAAGAACAGCGTCGGCAACACGACAGGGAGAGGGCGAAGCTTCAAGTCCTGGAGCGTCCTAAAATACCCGCCGACCTTGGCCAGTGCCAGGTCAGAGTCTCCCACCATGTGCAAGAGACCTCCGTCGCGCGCCGTGAGGGCCTCGGCTGGTAGAGCGTTCAGCCATTCTGGATATCCTCTCCCCGCCATGTTGAGATATGTGTCAATCAGCACCAAACCTGCCAGCTGGACCTTGCCCCCCTTTTCACTTTGGCATCCTTCAGACAATCTGGAAGCCACAGCGTGTGCGACGACTCCCCCAGCAGAGTACCCACCGAGTATGATCGGGCCCGCAAAGTGCTCTTGAATAGTGCTCACATGCACAGCAGCAAGTGTCTCAAGGTCCTCCGGCACAGCCAGCCCTTCTGGGTGTGGGAGCTCGAACACGGCCCTCTCCACCTTCATCTCACTTGCCAGTGCGCTGTAAGCACTGCCCCTGAATCCCTCGCCGACGATGGGCGGGAGAAAAGACGGGAGAAACACCAGCGGCAAGGGCAGACTGGGAGAACCTGAGGGACCGGTCGCGAGGCGCCGAGGAGCCGCCGCGTACCTCGCCATGTTCGGTCCAATTTCGAACTTTGGCAGTGCGAAGGAGGCGCATCCCAGGAGTCCGTCCGCTGCGGTGTACTGCTGCAGCTGGCACAGCCGCTTGTAAAGTGCGGTCAAGCCTCGGAATGACTCAGTAGCAACGTGCTTGTTCTCGTGTTCTTGCGTGTTATCTGTGGTGCCGGTGGTGGTGCAGTCCTTGCCATGTTCATAGGTGGCTAATCCTGGTGATGGAGCCACAATATTCTCCTCGGCGCTGGGGCCCTGAATCCGAGCCTCAGCTTCTGGTTCTATACCGAGCCGAGCAACGTCTAGCCGACCGGAAAGGTACTGCACCAGTGCTGGAAGAGTCTCATAATCGAGTGCCAGTGTAACAGGAAGGTCAAGTAATCCCGTGAATCTCCTTAATCTATTGCTGAGCAAGACTGAGGTGGAAGAGTCGAAGCCAAGCTCTGCCAACGGTCGGTCCGGTAGATTTTGGCCCTGGTATCCAAGCACCGCAGCAACCTCACCCCTCACGAGGCTCGACAGTTCATCGTCCCGGTGCTCCGGTGGCATTTCTGCAAGCTTTGTACGCCACTTTCCCCCACCACCTTGGCTAGATAACTTCGTTGTGGATTTTGTACCGGTACCCGCTGACATCAGTGGGAGTTGTCCGTCAACGAGCAGCGGCGCCATGACCGGCTGCGGTAGTGTCGACCTCTGCATCGCCATGTCGAACAGCTGCAGCCCCTGTTGATCTGTGAGCGGCTTGGCACTGCCGAGCCGGGGGTTGTGAGCCTTCAATATGTTCTCGGCGGCCATCCCGACCTCATTCAGCCAAGGGCCCCAGGTCAGCGACAGGGCAGGCAACCCGCGGGAAACGCGAAACCGGGCCAGCGCGTCGAGGAAAGCGTTGCCTGCGGTGTAGGCAGCCTGGCCTTCGTTGCCGAGTATCCCCACAAACGACGAGAACAGCACGAAAGACCGTACCGTGGGCGGCGCGAGCTCGTGGAGGCACCAGGCGGCGTCGACTTTTGGACGCAGGACGCGCGACACTCTTTCTTGGTTCTGGGAGCTCAGGACTGCGTCGTCGATTACCCCTGCACAGTGAATTATGGCGCTGATGGGTGGGCGGCCTCGGCTGCTGTTGGTGGCAAATAGTGTGGCCAGTTGCTCGCGGTCGCTGCAATCGCATTCCTCAACTTGCACGAGTACGCCTGCACTGGATAGATCGTCGTGTAGCTGGGGCGCTCCCGGCGCCTTCATACCTGAACGACTCACCAGGAGCAGATGTTTGGCTCCGTAGACGCGGGCAATGTGCTGGCTGAGCAGGGCACCGAGTCCGCCTGTTCCGCCGGTGATCAGAACCGTTCCGCTGACATCGAGCGTTGAATCGGAAGCAGAAGTCTCTGGTGATATCAGTGCCTGATCTGCGGCCAGAGAACTTTTGTTCAACCTTGGAATCGTGACTTTTCCCCTTCTCATGGCGAAGACTTCCTCCCCGGAGGCGAGCGCCGGCAATAGAGCCGCTTCTGATTTGGTTGACCCGTCTAAGTCGACGAGCACGATTCGGCCACCGCTCAACTCTGCCTGCGCAGAGCGGACAAAACCCCATACGGAGGCAGAAACAAGGTCTGGATCAGAATCCACCGTCGCGTTCTCAGTCAAGATGACGAGTCGACCGCCAGCGTATGCGTTTTCGGCACTCCACTTCCGTATCACACCAAGCATCTCGGCGACAGCCTCGTGGACGCTGTTCTGAATCATATCTTTGTTTGCTATGCCACCATCGTCGCGAGCGCCACGGACTCGGTAGAGCTCATCGGCTCGATGCGGGGAGTCCGTCGACTCTCCCTTGGTGTTGACCTGGGCTGATTCGATCCATTCTAGGCGGTAAAGATGGCCTGTTGCAGTGACAGCAGCAGCCGGTCCTGTCCAGGCGCGTGTGACGACTTCAGACACATCAGCCAGCAGCGCACCCGTCGACTTATCTGTGAGAGTAACGGAGAAACGATTCTCCCCCAGCTCGCGTATGCGCGCTACAACTGAGCCAGTGCCACTGGCCGGGGAAATTCGCACGCCTCGCAGTAGGAATGGCAGCCGGATCTTGCCAGCAGCCGCGTCTGGTGTTGCAAGTAGGGAGGCATGCAGTGCGGCATCGAGCATTGACGGGTGCAGGGCATACTTCTGGCTCTGCTTCTGAGTGTGTTCAATGTATGCTCGCAGCTCGTTATTGTCCTGACCGTCGGAATGCGGACGCCAGACGGCACGCACGCATCGGAAAGACGGCCCGTAGCCGATGCCCGCGCTCGCCAGTGCATCATATGCTCTGGAAACATCTGTCATTTGTCCGTCATCCTCGTCTCTAATAATCTCTGCGTCATTGATGGATTCATCGCCGCCTGTGTTGGACAGCGAGGCCAGCTTGAGAGTACCAGTGGCGTGTCGTGTCCATTCGTGTCGTGTCGTGGCACCATTGGGGCGTGAATAAACGTCAACACTCCGAATTCCGTGCTCCTCTGGCTCTCCCATAACAACCTGGATCTGTAACCCAGAATCTTCCTTTTGGTCCAACGCCAGCGGGGAAACAAAGGTGAACTCTTCCAGTATCATCGACTCATCTGTCCCGTTACACTCCCTGCTGGCTCGCAAGGCTAGTTCGGTGAGTGCCGCGGCGGGGACAATAGTCTGTCCACCCACAACGTGGTCGCGAAGCCAAGGCTGTCTGGTGGTTGATAGGTTCCCAGAGCAAATGATCTTGCTCGTACCCGGAATAGAAGTGGCGTGGAGGAGTATCCCATGTCCCAAGGACCCGGTGTCTTCAAGTTGCACTGCCGCCGGCTTCGGTGGATCTAACCAGTATCTACGCCTCTGAAACGCGTATACAGGAAGGTCGACACGATTTGCTTCGGTGCCTTTGAATACAGCTCGCCAGTCAACTTGAACGCCTCGCACCCAGAGCTGGCCTAGAGTATCCAGCAGCTTGTTGACTTGGCTGGATGTGGCGATGGTGCCCGGCACATGTGTGGAGAGGACTGCGGACGGGCCAACTTCAACAAAAGCTGAGACGCCTTCTCTTTGAAGCTCGCTTATGGCATCGACAAAGCGAACAGGTTGGCGCACATGGCGAATCCAGTGTTCCGTGGACCTGAGCTGAGATGCTTCAGCTCGGATGCCAGTAACGCTGGAAACGAGTGGAATTGTCGTTTTTCGTCCACCTTCCATCAATGAAGTCATTTCTGCCTCGAGGTCGGGCAGCATGGGATCCATCATCGGGGAATGAAAGGCATGCCTAACATTCCGCAACGAGGTCACTCTTCGTCCTAAGCCTGCAAATCTGTCTCCAACAGCCATGACAGCCTCTGCAGTGCCGGACACGACGACCGAGTTCTGCGAGTTCACAGCTGCAATGGTGGCTGTACCACCTCGGAGCTCATGCTCGTGTCGTGATAGCTCCTCGGCAACTTCTTGCTCGCTGGCGGAGATGCTCACCATGATACCGTTGCTAGGCAGAGCGGCCATGAGTTTGCCTCTTGCAGTCACGATTTTAGCGGCCTCGCGGAGGGATAAAGCCCCTGAGGCATGTGCTGCCGCGATCTCCCCGAGTGAATGACCAGCCACAAAGTCGGGGTGGACATTGAATGACTCAAGAAGGCGGAACATGGCTGCCTCGAATGCGAAGAGGAGAGCTTGGGTGAAGTTGGTGCGGTCTAGCTGGGCGCTGCCATCACGTCCCTCGTTTTTCCTTAAGACAGCATTCAATGGCAGATCCAAGTGCCGATCCAATTCATTGCAAGCCCCCCGGAACGCATCTGAGAAAACGGGGAATGCAGCACAAAGCTCCTCCAGTGCGGCCCTGCCGGGAAGTCGCCCGCCCTGGCCGGAGAACAGGAACGCCAGGCGAGGTTTAGTGGTTCTCGCTTGTCCATTTGAAAACCCCGTCACAACATCGGGATGCGGGTGGTCCTGGCTCAAAGCTGTAAGTGCGGCTTCATAGTTGTCTCCCAGAGCAGGAGTCACTGCAGCTTTGCATCGAAGGGCAGATCGTGTGGTTGCAAGGGAAAAGGCAATGTCAGAAGGATCCTGGCTGCAAATTGTTTTCGATGCCAGCAACGACTGCGCCTGTGCACGTAAAGCAGCCTCGTCTGCGCCAGAGAGAAGCCATGGGAATATTCGATTTGCCTTTATCGGCGTAGGTGGAGGGGTTGGATTCCCAAGGAAGCCGTGCGTTCGTTCGTTCTCATTCTCGACAGGCTGCTCCAGGATTACGTGCGCGTTCGTACCGCCTATACCGAAAGATGAGACTGCAGCACGTCTTGGTCTTGGGATCTCACCCCTCTCGCACGGAATGACTGGCCACTGCTTGGCATTGGTGAGAAGTTGTACGCCACTGCCTTCCCAATCGATGTGTCTTGAGGGCTCGGTGATGTGTAATGAAGCGGGAGCAACGCCATTTTGAATGGCGTGTACCATCTTGATGAGTCCTGCCACTCCTGCCGCAGCTTGTGTGTGGCCGATGCTGTCATGCATTCGGTTAGCCTTACAATTTCCGGTGTCGACGATTATCAGGATCGGCATCGGACTTACTTGGACTTGACCGATCCCAAAAGCAACGGCCTCAAATCAGGGCGGCGCGTGCCATCACCGCCATTGCCATAAGTTGAAATCAAGGCCTGCACCTCTATTGGATCTCCCAGAGGGGTTGCAGTACCATGGCCTTCGAGGACGTCCACATCCGCCGGCGACATTCTCGCCTGGGCCAGTGCTGTCTGGATAACCTGCTGCTGCGCAAGTCCGCTCGGCGCCGTGAGCCCATTCGAAGCACCGTCAGAATTCACAGCGGATCCGCGGATCACGCCGAGCACACGATGTCCGTTGCGCCTTGCGTCTTGCAGTCGTTCGAGGAGCACGAGACCCACGCCTTCGGACCAGCCGGTGCCGTCTGCATCACTGGAGTACGCGCGACAACGGCCGTCCGCGGATAAGCCCCTTCGTTTGGTGAAGGAAATGAACGAGTTTGGAGTCGCCATGGTTGTGACTCCACCTGCGACAGCGAGTGAGGACTCTCCGCTTCGAAGAGACGCTGCTGCCAGGTGGATGGCAACCAACGAGGACGAGCAACCAGTGTGGATACATATTGACGGACCGTGGAGGCCCTGCCCAAAGCTATAATTAGCTCTGTTTGGTTTTTCTTCCTATGAAATGTCGTTGAGAGAATACTCACGAAACAGTACGACACCCGCCCGCTGACCACGCTGCCGGATGAGCCGAGCCCGATATATGCTTCCAATTCTGTATATCACCGATTAGTCTGCTTGATCAGATTGACTTGATAGATAGAATCGATATGAGGTACCGTGATTGTCTTTGCCGTTGTCTTTATAGTCGCCGTACATAATTCCGACGAAGACGCCGGTCTGACTCCCACGTAGCGATGAAGGGGCGATGCCACCTCGCTCCACTAGTTCCCATGTCGTCTCTAGCAACAGCCTCTGCTGCGGATCTGTGGCGAGAGCCTCTTTTGGCGACATGCCGAAGAGCCCGGCGTCAAAATCAGCCATATTCTCGAGGAAAGCACCGCGCCGCGTCGTTGATGTGCCAGGGGCGTCGGGGTCTGGATTGTACAGGGTATCGAGGTTCCAGCCGCGCTGCGATATGTATCAGTTAAACGTGCTTATAGAGAAATGTCACGAGAAGAAACAAACAAGGCAATATAACACTTACATCATCTGGAAATTCAGAGGTCACATCCACTCCGTCGGATACAACACGCCATAGATCCTCCGGTGAAGAGATACCTCCAGGGTACCGACAGGCCATAGACACAATGGCGATTGGCTCGACTCCACTGTCCACGGCCGAAGATTCTGGTGTCGGTTTTGGCAGAGGTGATGGTATTTCTGGCTCAAACAGCCGTCTGTGGATATATGCGCTCACTGCTTCCGGGGTGGGGTAGTCAAACACGAGCGTCGTGGGAAGATCCAGCCCAGTGAGGCTGGAAAGTCGGTCGCGAAGGACGATACCAGAAAGCGATGTGAGACCCAGGAGGGTGAATGGCTGGTCAGAGTGCTGATGAAGCCATGCTGAGTCTGACTCCCCTGGCGCTACGTCTATAGCACACGCGCCGGCGGTTTCGGTGAGGACCAGAGCCTCGATTGAGTCTCTTGACAGCAATTTGGACAGAGCAGTCAATGGTCTGCCAGTGCAGGAGCTCACCGCCGACCGTCTGGGTTTACCTAGGAGGGTTCGAGGTACAGCATCGATCTCATAGAGCGCTATTGCCTTAGGTGTCAGCAGTGTATTCAAAGTCATCTATATTCTTTTGATGGGCCTGAACTCGTCCGTCCACCGTGCTGGGAGATGTACGGCTTAACTCAAGGACAGAGGCCGTGTCTCACCTGTGGGCACCTTGTATCCAGGAAGGAATTTTCGACACGCAGCCAGAAGCGTCGATGGGTCGAGTTCCACAGTATTTCCTTCATCAGCTGCAGTATCATTCCTCTCGCGGACAATAAACGCGGCAGGGGTCTCTCCGAGTAAGCGATGTTTGATGCCCGCCACAACGACATCTGCGACACCAGGACATTGAAGTAGCACTCGCTCCAGCTCGCTGGGTTGAATATTCTCACCCCCTCGGAGGATCAACTCTTTCTTCCGTCCAACTAATGTGAGACCGGTCCCATTTTTCGAGCGACTCGCAATATCGCCGGTGGGGAACCAGCCCTCTGCTGTAAATGGCGTCTCAGTCTCTTTGTAGTACCTGATCATGAGACTGGGACTGCGGATCCAGACCTCTCCTTGCTCGCCGTCCTCAACCGTGTTTCCATTTGAGTCCATCAGCTGCACCTCCATGCCTGGGACTATTGTTCCGACTGAATCCTCGCGATATGAATCGCCCGGTCTGTTGACAGCAATGGCACCACATGCCTCTGTGCACCCATAGTTATTCAGGAGCGGGACCCCGAATAATCCCTGGACCTGGGCGCTGAGGTCTGCGGGTGTAGAGGCTCCAGCAACCATGCACGCCCGCAACCCGGGCAGAGCCAGCGAGGCTGTCAATGTGGATGCTGCGGCAACAATCTCGTGGTAGGATGCCGGCGCACCCACAATGATCGTGGCTGTCAGCGCCTGCTTGGTGAATAGGCTATCGAAGAGCGTGTCGTTGGGGTCAGGAAGATGTGCGCTGGCGCCCACGGCCACTGTGGCGACGATACACAGCGCATGGCCAAGGCAGTGGAAAAGAGGGAGAGGCCAGAAGAACTGATCATCCTCTGTCAACCCGAAAGCTGAAGCAAAGTTGTTGGCTGACCATAGCCAGCTTTGCTCGCTGGATAGTACGCCCTTGGGTGAGCTTGTCGTCCCAGATGTGTAGTGCAGGAAAGCTGGCTCAAAGCCAAGGTCTTCGTCTATGTTGACATCTGAGGTCTCGCACTCCTCATCTTCAGCCCAGTCCTGATACCTCACAAAGTTTGACTCGTCTTCGGCGATGGCCACGTCTGGTGGAGACACCACGATAATCAGTTGTCCTCCTGCAGCAGCGGCTCGCACCTTGCTCAGGTGACGGCTATCGGTAATAACGGCACGCGCTCCGCAGTGGTCCAGAGCATTGGACAGTTCGGCGGGCGGCGAGCGTGGGTCCAGGGGAACGCCAACTGCACCTGCTCGCGTGATGGCAAGTATGCTTTCGACGGCCTCGAGGCATCTTCCCAGGACAACAGCTACGAAGTATCCTCGCCCTATGCCGGCACGTACCAAATGGCCTGCTATGCGCTTAGTTCGTTTGTCAAGGTCACTGTAAGTCTATGAGGCACTCGAAGGATTAGCCTCTCACGTTCTTGAAAAAAGATCGGGTACGAATCCGAGTGCAGGCTAGATTCTCAGGGTGCACAGAATCATTGAAGTGGAGAGCATCTACGGCTAAATACGTACAATTTCTCGCCCTGGTGCTGAAAAAGCCACCTTTCTGCCGCGTTCCTCTGCATGACGGGTGAGTAGTTCTGGAATGGAAGGCAGTTGAGACATTTTTGTCTCGCCCTCGGCACGGTGATTGGACCGTTGAATTTTCCCCGATTATCGATATGAACACTGTCACAAAATCAGGGGTTCAGGCATCGGCTGCGAGTTAGCAGCTTGACAAAACCTTGTTGCATTTTGCGCTGCTCTGAAAATGTATGCACGGTTGCGCATCAGGAGAGATAAAGAAGACCGACCCAAAGGTCTCTTTTGCCTGAATGACATCCCGGAAGCCCCCAGATTCTCCTGCTCCACCTTCGTATCTTCCTCTCGAGGGCTTGATCGTTTCCTGGCCCTCAGATCCGAGTTTTCCTCTCAATGTACAGTGGTCAGTAAGCGATCCCCAGCACGTGAGGGTCACATATGCACATCTTCTCAGCTGCGGACAAACCACACCACTAATCCATTTTCGTTGCCCAAGCCTTTTGACAGGGCCCAGAACCGGCAAAATCCCTTCCCGGCCGGGTTTTCCCCTCAATTATCCCTCAATTGGCGCGTTCTCGTTCGAATGTCGTGAAAGCCCAGATCCATGCATCTTCGTGAACTGGTCAAAACCTTGCTCTGCATCTGCTGTGCAGTCCAATCATCATCTAGTTGACCAGGAGACGAGGCCCCTCATAGCATATCCACTTACCTCTGTTCCGCGATTTAGTCTGGTGCGGCTGATATTCCGAGAAATCAGGACGCTCTCTAAGAGCTGCATTGTCACGTACTCGGAGACCTTTTGCAGCTAATGTAGTCTCCAGGCAACCTTCAAAGTGCCATTGACGCCATTGCTGCTAGTGCTGACACGTATCGTGCAAATTGGCTTGTGATGGGGTTGCGAGCACCAATCGTCATACGCCTTTAGTTTTCGTAGTGCCGTCGGTGAGTAAATCTTGCTCATATTTTGCCATCTCGGAACTACCAGCTCGGATCGAACAAGCTCCTAGCATGTATCAGTCGCTACTCCACCCTGCCAATCAGCAAGACTGAAAGGAAAGCTCCCAGGGAACACCCTATTTCTATCCGCGGAGCCAGCAAGATAGACTGCTTTAGCTAGTACACTAAATTCTGTACCCCTGATCACTCCACATATCCAATACTAATGGATACAAGCCAGCTAGTAACATTTTATGACATCCTACGTTTTAAAGTCACCTGACATCAGTACAGTGTAAGTCATGTAGGAATCCTCCTGGTGGAGGAAACGAAGCGATATCGTGCTATTCTCGAGGATTGTGTGATTATGTAAACACCATTCATTTCACGGTCTCGGGTCAGCTGGAGCTTGGGCCCCCCAGGTGCCGCTTGGCAGTGGGTCCTGTGTGACACATCATCAACATGAGCTCACAAGCGCAGCCACCGCCCGGGGTCGACCCCACCAAGTTCGCCCGGCGCGCCATTGGTCGTTCCCCGGAGGAGCATGCGGCCCTCGAAAGGGTCCTGGCAGAACGCCGACGTCGCCGCGCTCTGGCGGGAGGCGGAAGCGGCGGCACCGGCAGCAGTAGCAGGGCAAGGAGCCGGTCGCCTCGGGCTGGGCCAAGCGACGAGCGTGCAGACCTGGCACAGCAGCGCCGTGCTCTCGAACGGCGGGAGAGGGAGTTCGAGCAGCAGCAGCGCGAACACGTACTGCGGCTCCAAATGCAGGAGCATGACCTGCAGCAGCGGAGGCGCAGGCAGGAACAGCAGCTCGCCGCGCAGGAGCGGGAGCTGGCGGCACGCGCTCAAGCTCAACGGGTTGTTGGCGGCCTGCCTGAGATTGATGAGGACCAGGCTCTGCTGGCTCTTCCTGTGGCACAACGCCGCGCGGCGATTCTGGCTCCCTTTGGTGTCACCGGTGGCAGGCGCCGGGCCAAGGGAAAGAGCAAGGGCGCGGGCTGGCACAAGCGGGGGTATCGGGACGATGGCGGCTACATGTGGATCAACGTGAAGCAGGGCGAGGAGTGTACCAAAGGCCAGGATGTTTACGAAGGCTCGACGCTGGCGGACTTTGTGCGTGAAGTCCAAAGTGAGTACAGTTGTGTCTGGATTCTGTCAGCCATAGTAGAGCGCACACTGACTGAAATCACCCCCTGCAGGTTTTCAAGAAGACTCCGACTATGGGTATCAGGCGCAGCGAGGAACTATGACCTGGGACCTGCTCTTCCGCAAGAAATCTCTTCGACAACTCCTCACAGACTTTGAAGAAGCTGGGCTACAAGAGGGGGATGTCCTCGTTCGGGATTTGCTTGATGGGGGAGAGACGGTATACTACCGACTGTATAACGAAGGGGGGACCTATGTAAGGCATTTATATTAGATGGCTGCAGTGTAGAAGGGTTTGCAATATCATGAGTCTTGATATCTCAACTGTGGAAATTGAATAGTCTGAGGGGGACCTCAGCGACACAGCATGCCATCGACGCATTCACCCATATGATGAAGGGATCTGCCTCCATATGTTGTCGAGGGAGCATACAAAGAACATACACAATCAAGTTTGTGGCCAATCTTCTGTCACCATATAGATAATAAAGTATGTGCAGACCATTAGCAATCCGTTTCTATACAAGTGACGGCTCAGGGGTGCAGAACAGCCAATGCAAGAAGAGCAATACACAGTTTCTTGTCATATACACTCATGCGCCAACCAATCCTGCATAACTTAACCACTAGACTATCTGCTTGTGAATATTCTTCCTTGTGAAAAGCTATTGGGCCTACGTAGTCTAATGCGATATGGCCTCAGTTGACATGACCTCCCCTAAGACAACCTCCTCTGACACAACCTCCTCTGGCACAACTTCCTCTAGCATAATCTTCTTTGGGACAATTTACTGTGGAATAATCTACTACTCCGGCCAGGATAACCTACCGCGGGATGACCTTCCCTGAAATATCCTACCATGGGATAATCTCCTCTAGGATATACGGTGGACAAGTTGGTGGTGAACATGTAAGTGGACACTTCATGGAGAAGAACAACATATTCAAGTTGGCTGACCACGCAACCAGACCAGCTCAAAAAGCATTCACAGACCGTTTGAGCATGTAAAGGGCTTTCTGGCACTGTGTCGCAGTTGTTCACAGCTAGTGAAAATGAGTCACACTAACAACAAGAAACCAAACAATAAAAATATGAGAAAAACAAGTATTTGAGATGCTCTCAGGGCCTGGCCAGGGAACAATGCTGAAATTGCGATGCTGGAACTGGTGCTTACTAGGCCCTGCTTTCATTTCATATCATAAGCAATAGTGTCTAGAATTATCATTCAAGCCATGCAAGAACGATTCAAGGGTGTTAGGATGATGATGCGAATTTCTGACCACCAGAAAACCCCTGTGGCGTTGGGATTTCGTGCCTCCTCATCTTTCATGTCCCAATGTCTGTTTTCCAAGTCAGATCCTTCAGCCTGAAGTCCTTCAGCTCTATAAATCTGTCGCTTTAAAAACTTTGAGTACACCACGCATTCCGGGCTTTGCGCCCCTGTCAGGTTTTTGAGGGAGCCTTTGCGGGATCGAAACGTAGATGATTTTGGAGTCACCTTCTCCTGAGGATTGCTGTATTCTTGAGCAGACCCCGATATCCCTCCGTCTATTCTAGCTAGTCACGACATGACCAAGCCTAGGGGAACAATTGGGTCGGCATTGTGGTTCCAGCCACCTCGGATCCTATCCATCACCATGGCTGAGACGCCGTTGACTACATTTGGGAAACCTCATATCTCTTAATCAATTCTCTATGCACCTTTACCCGACATTATAGTGAATGTCAGACTTCGTTCTCGTGAGAAAAGCCTGGGAAGCTATCCCGCAAAAGTCTTTTGGACAATACTCTGTCCCGTGGTCCGAAGACTATGAGTCTTTGTTTAGTTTCGCCGGTAATTTTGCCTCTCAGAATAGGCGGTGGAAGGGCGCATGCGATTTATCCCTAAGCCATTTAATGAGACTGGACATATACACGCCACATATCCTTTTCGAAGAATGCCTGCACCCCATAGACTTTTCGTGTGGCCGGAAGGCAGTGATGACATCTTCACCTCGAGAGCGAAACATCCAACCCTTAACTTCTTAACTAAGCTGAACACCTCTAAACCCTCTCATTCCAGGCTCTTCGTACTGGTCCTGGCGGCCAGGGTCCAGCACGGCCGACTCCGCATGCGCATACCTTTATTTGTTGCGGATAGCAGTATGATCAATTCCGCAAATAATGTCCCCAGTCCATAATTATCAAGATAATTAGTTGAATCGCCAGATTCTATCATGTCTAACAACTTTCCAAATCAGCGTCGGAATATCTCATCTGTGAAGCAAATAACTCGTTTCCCGGCGTTTACCCCCTTGAGCTTATTGTATGATTTTGGTGTTCCATTGCCGTGCCCCGAAAATGAATCAGGACTGAATCGCCATACCCAGGATTCTTCTCAACATTTTTCAGGGTAGTCCAGGAAGATTCTTATGTGTAGGTAGAGGATGACAGGGCCTCCGCAATGGATGCTGCTGAAGACTGGGTTCAGTGATTTCTTGTTTTGCCGTGCTTAGAGTGAGATGTTCTTAAAAGGGATGTTAGACCCAAACCGCGTCATTACGCAGCCTGTGAGGTATTGACAGAGGAAAGTTTCGCAATAGTGGTGGGCTTCAACGATGACGGCCCATGTAGCTGGTGGTGTAACTGTGGCCCCATATTGTGTCACTGATTCTGAGATCACAGGTGCCTGAGTGCTGGGTGCTAGCTGCAAAGCGTTATTGTTTAGGTCTCACTTTGGAATAGAATACTGTCCTCTGTCACTTGCACGTCCAGGCTATTCACTTTTACTTTGTCTTGAATATCTGTCTTGAAATAGGGAATACAGAGGTCAGGACTGAATTTGAATGCCTGGGCCAGACGAGACAGGGAATGGGTAATTGCTCCCTAGAAAGATGGACACACATCAGTGACAGAAAGTCTGCCGTCCAGCCAGTCGGTTGGAAGAACTACCATAGAATTTCTTCTGAACTTGCAAGTTACTGGCTGGGTAGTAAATTAGTGTTCGGCTTGGTGTGAGCTTTGTGCCGCCATGTGCTTCCTCACCAAGGCTCTGGCATTACTACAGCAATTCAAGGCACAGGGGCAATGACTAGGACGACAAATGATCGGAGGTTTTGCTGCAGCCGCAGCCGACAGTATACGGATACAAATGTAAAATATTAATGGATCAACAATCTTTGGTAGCAGGGAGCCCCTGTGCAAAAATACCCTGCATCCGGGGGCCCGACTGCATCCGGGCCCCCGGCCAATTAACGAGCGGTGGGTCGTACTCTGCCAATTACTGTACAGCCAGGAGACCCACTCCCCCTCAGGTCACGGCAAGCCAGGAATAGCACCCAGAAGGGGCAACAAATGTACCCTGCTGTGGTCTGGAACCCATCGACCTACATACATTTCAGTGGGTATATACCCACAGCTGCTCTTTGTGTCCGTCCAGCTGGGTGCGAGTTTCGCTGCTCCTTGAGGTGACGGCCACGGTTTTGACAGAGACAGACGGTGACGACTGCCCCTGCCCACCCTCACCCTTCACCCGCACCCGCACCCGCACCCGCACCAGTGCCGCGTGCGAACTCGAATCTCGTTATGAAACATCGAACGAGCCTGGACAGCAGAACAGGCTGTACGATCTTCAGCGCCCTAATGCACATAAGGAATCCGCTCTGTCCTTTCATCATCGTCCTCATTTCGGCATTTCGTCCTTCTCATTCCTAAATTGACTCTAATCAGCGAGATTTCATTCGCTTTGAGTCATTAGTCCTGCAAGGCGTTGGCAGGGTTAGGGTAAGACCTTGCCTCAACCTAATGTTGAGAAGGTGAGGATAATTTTCTGTGACCGGAGCAAAATCGTACTATCGTCTTTAAAGCCTCTCGCAATATTAGAAGGGAACTACTGAATGTAAATAAGAATATTCGAGCGAGTATATGAGATCCCTTCAATCTTACAAGCAACCAGCATGCTGCAGGAGGGTGCGATGGGGTGAGCAAACGACTGAATCAGATAATATTTCTCCCCGTATCCGCCATCAACAGCAAGGCTTCTCATCTTTGAATTCTGGGCAAGAGCATGACTGACACATCTCCCAACGCGACAGTGCTACCCATCGAACTCGCCCTCGTTCTCATGGCCACCTGTGACATGGGTATTGGCCTGGGGGGAACACTACCGTGGACGGGGCTAAAGAAGGAGATGCCCTATTTCGCGAGGATAGCGAAGCGACTTCCACCATCAGTAAGTCACCTGGTCTGGCATCATGCGCTTCTGCATCTGATGTGTTTGCAGCTCGAGCCTCCAGCCTAATATGCCGTTCTAAAGTTATCATGGGCCGCAAAACCTGGGAGAGCATACCCCTCAAATTTCGACCCCTCAAAGGCCGTCTCAACATCGTTATCAGCCAGTCCTTTGGAACCTAGCAATCTTGAGATAGATGCCGTCAAGGCCTCTTCCCTAGATCAGGCCATATCTTATCTGCGCGGCACATGGCTCCACCAATGCTGATCTCCTCCGTAAATCATGTACGGCTGGGTCGCTTCCCGCGGCTGAACAACGCTTGCTAAGCTGGCGATTACCTTGGCGAACGTGGAAGGCCCGGCGGATCTTTCCGTTGTTCGCGTCCTAGATCACATCATCCGAAAGTTTAGGGCTGCAAATCCCTGTTCGCTGCCGGCAGGCACTCGGCAGGCCAGGCCTGGAAGTCATCAAAAGTCCTTATATCCGGCAAGCTTGCCCACGTGTCGGGATTATCAAAAAGCAGCAGACCCCACCGCGATATTTATGTACATAGCAGAAACGCTTGGCACCGATGTAAGCATGCAGGTTGTTCCTTTTGCGGCAGTCAGTTCGCTTACGGGTGACTTCTGTGCCACGTGAAGGCTCAGGTGGAGTCGATGTGTGTGGTTACACAAACGACGACAAGACAGGAAGACTAGGAGCCTTCTCCGCCCACTTCCTGTCACTTTACTTACTTTGGTTGCTTGAATTTTATTATTACTTATATCAGCCGTATGGCTTTGTGGAAGTGACCCGAGATACGGTCGTTGGCTTTGTAGAAGCAGAGGTGGTTGGTTTTGCCGTCGTTTAAAACGGACACGCTGGTAGAGGGTCTCCAATGCCATCTACAAAGCGGCGAGGGAGGGGGGACTGTGCAGCAATGAAAATCGTGGATCTAGCCTTGAGCCGACATCGTTTTGCTGCCAGGTCGACGGTGCAACCGCGCAGCGCTTTGCTAGACCATGCAGTT
Source organism: Diaporthe citrichinensis (assembly GCA_014872995.1). NCBI lineage: Eukaryota > Fungi > Ascomycota > Sordariomycetes > Diaporthales > Diaporthaceae > Diaporthe > Diaporthe citrichinensis. The sequence goes on along the minus strand of JADAZR010000088.1, from coordinate 64,922 downwards.
TGCCGGCAAGAAAGCTATCAAACTTCACCCTACCGTCGCTTAATATTGCACGTGTTTATTATCAGCCTGCGCTCGAGAAGTATGCTGTCCACTGCAACTCGACAAGAGCCGACTGTACGTCCCCGTTATAAAACATCGACGTTGGAAAGCCTCCAAATTTTGGAAGAGGTTATATCGAGTCACTGGGTATGAGCAATACAAGAACGAGCGACCAGGGCGTTCTATTTCGTTGCAAGGGAAAAAAAGACAACGGGCCCAAATGTTGAATCAGTCAAGAATTTTGAGGTCATATGTTACTATTTACACTTTTCTTCACTTCCCAATGAGACTTGCTGAAGTAATCACCGCTGGACATGGATGTTATCAAGGTCATCTATATAGGCAGCCCTTAGGGGGATTTGTTAGGTAGGATACATGCGTGTGCTCATTCTCGGCCCTGCCTTGCTTGGCTTCACAGCGCCTTCGCCACGGCTTGGCTGAACATGGGGGTGGCGTAGAGTGACGGCAGCCACAGCAAGCTGTAGACGTTGAAGCTGGCACGGTCCGCCTTGCGGGTTCTGCAGAGCATGAAGCGAGCAGCGGCGAGGATGCCGAGAAGCCCTGGCAGCAGGTACCCCACAAGGGAGCACTCCCAGTAGGCCGGGCAAGCGAAGGACCAGAACAAAATGAAGGACGACATGACGACGCGAGTGAGCCCGTCGCCCATGGCCAGGGGCAGCGTGTTCCTGCCGCGTGCCTTGTCACCATCCAGATCCCTAAAGTCTTGGGTGTGAATAGTCGTAAGAATCACCAGTGCGTCTGTCAAGTCGAATCCGGATTAGTAAACACGTGGCATTCGCATGGGGGCAGGCTCAGGGGGCTTTCGAGAGGGTGTGTTCAGAAGTGGGTCGGCGGCCGGCGCAAGGTTCATGAATCGTTGGGGGCCGGGAAGACAAAAAAAAGACACATGATTTTTGCCTCACCAAGTGTTTTCCCCCACACCTCTGAGACATCTCGCCAGACAAGGAAGAGAGAACGCGGGAGCGAGGGAACGGGGAGACGGAAGAAGAGAAGGTTATCTTACGTATCATGCACCACTGGTAGCAATCTGTGTTCACGGCTGTGAAACCTCCTGCTGCCACACGGATCGCACCAAGTTGGCTGGTCGAGAAGAAGAGCGGGTTGATGATCGACCGGCCCCACCAGGTCGTACCACCGCCCAGGCGGTCATAGGCCTGGGTCTCCAGCATGAAGGCGATCGCCTCAGGAAGGCCGCCGAACCAGATGGCGACCGCGGGCAGGATGCAAATCGAGCACCTGTACCAGATCTCTGCGGCCTCGACGCTGAGTCGTCCCGACGGGATCGCCCGCCAGGGCTTGTTGAGCCTGTCCTCCTCGATGGATCCCGGGTCCTTCTGGTTGCTGCAGTCGAAGTAGAGGTCGTAGAGCCAAATGTAGAGCGTTACCTTGGGGAAGGCCGTGGCCAGGTCCAGCCAAGTGGGAACGTCCGCCGTTACGCGCCCGGATGCCACGGCCACCATCCCGTTGAGCACGGTCGGCGCGACAAACGCTTTGATGTTACTCTCGGTGATGAGATGAGCCAGGGACAGGATGTCCCGTAGCTGGGAGAAAGCTGACCGCAGTGCCGCCATGATTGAGAGACGAGTCTGCTTCTCTGCTGTGGTTCGGATTACGCGGTGTTGCAAAGAAAGTCAATTTGTCGGGAAGTGGAGCCTGCTCGAGGGCGTGCGCTTCATGAATAGATTTGAACAGGAATACAAGAGATATCAGCTTGAGATTTCCCACACAGGCTTGGGGGCTTTATATCCTGAGTCGCCGGATAGTACATGCCTGCTACGCCGTCCACTGGCTTTTCGCAAGGTCGTATGTATTCTGGGGCTCTGTTGGATGCCATGGCCAGAGGCCCCATCCGACAAGGGCTCGCTTGCATGATTTCGGCGCAGTTCGCGCGAAACAGAAACGTGGGAAGGCCTCTGCATGTGCATCCTGATTCTAACTTTGGTGGCCCACATTCGGCCCACCCCCTGATTCAGGCCACTCCACACCCGCATACACGATAAGTGCACCTCTTCACATATAATACAATATTTTGATAAAGAATTTTTCTCTTATCTCTAAACTTTAAATTTATTATCATTCATCATTGAAAAAGCTATATATAAAAGAAAATACAATATAAAAGGCAGGTTATTTAGTCTTTTAATTTATAAGATTTCCCAAATTACTTTATAAGCAAGCCTTTGCTTAACACCCCATACTTAAGATATACTAAAAGGCAATAATTTAAGTAATTAAAAAGAGTTTTATTCTTAAATAAAGTGAAATAACCTTAGAAAATAATATTTATTAATAATAAATAAATATAAAAGCTATTATATACTTAATGTTTTATAAAAATGTTTTTATATAGATATATAATTATAATAATAAGTAAGGATAATGATTTGTATTAACTTTAATTGAAGGGGTAATATAGTGATGAAGATTATTCAGGTTTGCCGAATCCAGGGGTAGGCTAAATGTGGGCTACCAGACTTATGGGGAGGCAGATAGCAAGAGAAAACGAAGAGGTCTGCGGCTTAGTGTGTACAATTGCCGTCTCGAATTAGCATACACAGGCATATATTGTAATACACGGGCAGAATCGTCGGCAAGCGTCCTTCGGATTGTGGAAGACCTATAGTCACAACTCGTTGACTGGTAACTACCGGTCTGGGAGGGGCGGTGGCGTGACTGTTGCATTAAGAAATGTCAAAAGATATCAGTATAGTCTAAGCTTTCCAAACGACTCTGCGTATAGGTTCCATACAATGCTCGCGTCTCGGCAGTTTTCATGTGACCTGTCAACATGTGAAGAAGGCGGTAACGAACCAAGTTACATCAGCGAGAGCCGTCTCCACAGATAGGACACAGTACGTGGCCCAGCAGGCTCTAGTACGTGGCATGCCCACACTTATCATACACAAGCGATGTCTCGTTAGCAATTCCTGCTCAAGTCTCCAAAACACCTCGAGCCTGGCCACTGTGTCCGTTGAGGTTCTATGAATGGTACGCTGCACGGCGATGTCATTTCTGGACAGAGGCCATCCCGTATTTGTAAAGAGAAGCGGCCTCCGTATGACTTCTGTAAGAGGCCTAACTAATAGATAGTGGGTAGTGAAATATCCTTGCGCGGCAGACTTCAGTTTGCCGACGCCAGCGTTTCGTGGTGACCTACCTGCCTAGGTAAATAAGGCTCAAAGTCTTACATGGCAATTCACCATACGATTTTCATCAGGCTTGCTCGAAATCAAGTGTCATTCTAGAATTGTCAACACCTTCGTAGATTTTCTGATCCATGCACATTCTTTGAATTGGATAGTCCTCATTTCCCGATACAGTTTTCTTTTCATTTACTTGCCCAATTCGGTAAATACGGGTAACGTGTTCATATCGGGGATGCTAGCGAGGGCCACGGGCGGCCGAGTGAATTTATGGCTTGGTGTAATAAGTAAAAAGGACATGCACGTCAGCTAACTCCCTGGGGCAGTGAGAAGGTTGTCAAACCCCTCGGTCCGTTGGCTGATAGAGCTCAGCTGGCGGCCGCGATGGCGAGTAGAGGATGGAGTGCGTTGATGATGCGAAAAGTCCTCCTGGATGAGAAGTGGCTCCACTATCTAGAGAAACGGATAGGGTCTTGATGCTGTATAGACCTCTTGAGCATTATACCTAACTCAAGACACGGATAATATCTTCCCGCTGCTCGGTTGTGAAACAAAAACAAACACGCTGACAAGTCGTCGACAACAGGGAAAGCGGGCTGAGGTCAAAGTCATCAATCAACAATTTTGAAGTTGCACAGGCTAGTCCGGTTTTGCGCAACAGATCTGCCTCCGCCGCCGTCTATCCCCGCGGCGTCCCAACCACATTAACTCTTCCTCCTGCTTGTCACATTGACTATCTCCATCCCTGGAAAATATTGAGCTACGGCTCATCTTGTCTCTATTTCTACGCAGCTGCTAATATTTCAAACTTAAGACTGGCCCCTGTAATGTCGGGCAAGTTTGCTCGTCATGATCGCTTTTGCTCGCAAGGTAAACTCAGCGTGGAGCTTCGCCACCACACCGTCAGACGCTATATCCTGAACCTTAAGTCAGATGACCTTCCTGAATCCAATTAGATTTAAATATTTGATCATCTATTCCCTTCCCGGCAATACTATCCGTATCGTTAGCTCCCAGTTAGATAATCCGTCTGGAGCAACAGGGCTCGGTCAGATGAGTGTAGTGACCAGCGAAGTGGAAGATACTACATTGTAGTGAATGATCTAGCGCAATGTCTTTACAAGATGCTCCGTTTGACATGCCAGCCACGTCGAATCTCGCCAAAGGGAGGAGTGGGCCTCGAGGGCTGCGAGTGGAAGTGGTTACTCATCAAGAGGGCTCTCCAAAACTATGAAGAGCGTCTTTCTCTGGTCCGAAATGTTGTTACCTGCAGTTCGGCAGGTTCAATTCTCAAGCGCATCTGCTTGAAGCGTCCAGCGCAGGAATAAGGCTGTCTCAGTACAATCCGGCCATTTGAATAGACATGGGAGTTAGCGGACCGTATAAGACCCAAATATCATGTGGAAGACTGAAACCTGCCAACGCTAGTCTGTCAAATCCAAGCGTCTCTATAATCAGCTGAGCAAGAGTCCTGCACTGTCACTTAAGCATATTGATGTCTACGAGCGGCCAAATGAATCAGCGAGGTAGGGATCATTGCCTTGTATCTCTTTGGTCAAAGTGAGACAGCCAAAGCAGCCTGGTGAAAATCATTTTATCACCTTATTTCTACACGAAAAAGCCTTTCCCGCTTCATCTGAATCTTTTGTTGACCAAGAGAGCACCACAAAGAGTTATACGGACGTTGATCGCAACAGTGACTTTCTTTAGATAATCTTCTATCGCATGACAATATAAGCACTGCAAAGTCACTTCATTTAACCCGGCGTCCCGTAACCCTCGTCATATTCTTTTCTCTCGCTTCAGAGCCTTCGGGTTTGAGCGAGCGTTGATGAGTACCACAGTGTATCCGTATCGACAGATCCGTATGGGTTTCGTGCAGAATATTCGCTATCCAGCGGCGCGATGCTTAAAGAAGCCTCACAGCACAGGTGACTAACTGGCCTCTGATATCTCTATATATTTCATCTTCTCGCCATCATGGCGGTTTGATGCGCGATGACTCCACGAGATCTGTTATCGGCTCTGAGACATCTGCTGATTCCATGAATACGTGCAGCTGACGAGGCACAGGCAGTGATTGCAGGTAGATAATTAATCTTTAGTGTTTCAAGCCAAGTATCAGCTGCCACGGCGGACTGTCAAATCGCATATCGATTGGGGACGAGCCTATTGTATGTGTTGAGTCGAGGCGAGGTGTCACAGTCGAGAAGAGCCTCGCACTTTCGTGGCGGTGTTGGCCCACGCCTATGGACCTCAAGCCACCGTCACAATCCATCAGAGACGTCCATGCTGGCGATGCGAACGCGTGAAATGTAGTAGATGTCTAGAGATTTCAGCATCGACCTCGGGCTGCGTGCCGCAATAGTATTTCCGTATCACGGGACGCTCCGTGACGGTCATGGTCGCACATGGCCCATCATTGCAATGCTTTTGCGTGGCATTTTGGTATTGCTCAAGATGGCAGTCTCTATGGCAGTGAATAGGGGATGCAATGAATAAGTGGCCATGTACCCTACGTGTGTCTCTAAAAGGGAGGCCCTCTAGGCCGCTTCTACAGTCAGAATTTAGCCATACGCCCACGTTGAACACAAACAATCACACTAGTTCCAGACCCAATCAACCCTGCCACATTCTTCAAGGTCCATAGTCGGACTTCTCCTGAGAGTTCGTGTGAAGGCCTCCTACAATAGGGTTCTTTAACATATTGCAATGCTTGAACGAAATCGGCCTCCATCTGGCCAGGACACTCCTATTCCGGGAGCTGCGCCTCACGGGCGGCGACAACAACAAGCAGTATTAAGAATCCTCGTCCTCGGTAATCGTCCGATGTTGCTTCTATGGTGGCCTGAAAAAAGAGTCTACATTATTATCCCCTTAACCACACGCATCATAGCAGTCGGCAAGCAGTTCCGCGGCTTTGAGCAGCAACTCACATAGGCATCCAGCAAATGCCGAAGCATGTAGATATGCCTTTCGAGGCTCACGTTAATTCCGCAAGGACGCTGCTCGCATATTATTGCTAGTGCAAGTGTAAGGCTGGACCGAAGAGCCGCTTGTATAAATAATATTGAAATATTTCGGGACTGGCAGCCTTTCGGCGAGCGACAGTGCTGCAACCAACCGGTCCAGGTACTTACTAGTATTATAGTTAATATTTTTATAGACTGAACGCCCGATAGGCACCATCTTGCTCGCTCGACCCAGCCATTTCACACCTCAGCCGCAAGCTTCCTTCCGGGCTTTCGGGCACTGCTGGATTCCCAGGCGTTTCCGCCAAGATCTGATCATAAAGGCGCACACCACATTCTCAATGGAAGGAATCAATAGTGAATTTTGAAACTTCTTACAATGTGGTTTTCATGTTTATCTTACAACCCCATGGCTTGTGGCCTGCCGTCCGCTTCTTGTGCAAAGCCCCTCAGGGCGCAACAATGGGGCATCGCTCGCTCGCTAGCTGTCGATCCCGCATGTTATCCTGCCGGCGATCTGCTCCGGCATGCGACCAGAATCTGCAAATGCCCTGAAAATTAATCGCCTGATGAAGCTTGTTTTGCCAGTGGTGAAACTTACTGCCCGCGAGAGAAACTAAAGACGGAGCGGCGGCCAAAACGAAGCTCATTGGAAGCCGAGGCTCACCAGGCTTCGCTGACATTTTTATCCCCTGTCCATCTTATCTATGGACTTTATCTCAAGGTTAGAGAAGGTGCAAAAGTTAGTAGTCGGTTGAGAAAGCACGGACTAAATCTAGGAGAGGTTGGTTCAACAGAAAAAAAGATGGGAAAAAAAAGATGAAAAGACAAAAAGAATGGTTGAGTGGGCCTGGCCGGGGATTGAACCCGGGACTGAGTGATTGTTAGTTATGTTGCTTTGATTTGATTGGAGACTTGATTTGGCTTACCCTCGCACAATGAACACGTTAGAACGTGTCGGACTTAACACCCGAAGCGCGAATCATACCGCTAGACCACCAGGCCAATTGTTGGGGAGTAGCCATATGTGGGGACTCATGAATGCAGCAATTCATGCCACCCGAACCTTGGCTGCGCAGGACAGAGGCCCCACCAACCAAAAACGGTCTGTGCAGGAACAGAAACCCCGGAATCTGATTGATTGGACGTCCTCCGCATTCTGGGCTAGTTGAATTGTTTATTCATCTCAATGGTTGATTGCACGGCCGATCGGAAATGGGTGAGACTTACCTTGGAGACCGGCGGACCCCGCGCAGCCCAACCACTCTTGCTGACTTAGCACGCCACCGCCACCAGTGGCCGCAAATTGGGGCTTTGCCTCTCAAGACACAGGTGTCTCACTCGCACACCTTTCAAGATGATCACTACAGCTGTGCAGTAAAGAAAACTTAGTCACGCCCCTTTTGAGGAAAAGCAAAGGATTTGAATCGAAAATTTTTGTTTCAATCTGGAACAAGATCTGGTTAGCGGCTCGGAGAGACTAGTCCGATCCGGTGCCAGCATTTTGCCTGTAGAAAAGGCAGCGCTGGTCAGAGACCGTGTGCGCCATTCTAGAAGTGCTCCAGAGCATCTGGTCGAAGCAGGTACCACAAACGGGAGTTTCGGCCAGAAGCATCACGATGCCGATTCCATCCAGCGATGCCCACAGGCGGACAGGCAGAGTTGAATACCTATCTCGATAGATTCTACAAATCGTTCATTTCCTGGATTGCGATAAAGGGTTACCTGTGGCCAAGACAATTGCAACGTACCTGACGATGTCACCGCTGGACCAGGCTGTGAAACTGGATTCTCAGACAAGACAATTAGCCTACAGAACGATTGCCCTCGAATATGTTCGTAGACTATCCTGCGTACTTGGAGGAACATGCCATAGGTATGCTACCGTGGCATGGCTATGTTGATTGACAGTTGGAACTAATTCTCTAGCCATGATCAAGTCGATTTCAGACCATTATCGGAGCAGTCAATGCCAAGCTAAAGTCCGGCGTGCTACCTGTTCCGTAGTCATAGGTAAGGCGACCCGTATGTCCTTAACACTTGTCATCTGAACAAAAGGACAAAATATTTGAGGCGATGAGTCGTTGCTATAGCATTTTTGTCATGCTCAATTCTTGATAGCAATTGTAAGGTCAGGCCGAGACAACGAGAGAGTAGTGGCTTTCATGGACAAGATGAGGAAACAACGAAAGAAGACAGAGGAAACCGTCTCTATCGTTTCAAACAGAACTATGCAGGTCATAGGCGCAGCGCTAGTCCCAATATCAAGCCTCAAGGAAAACGAAAGAATAACATAAGTTATCGGCTGAGTTGTAGTACTCTGGGCCGAAATGCCGTATACGCGTATTACCTCGGTTCTTTAGTATCCTTGCCGACGTTCAACATTCCTCTTCTGGCACCTGCGGGCAGTCCAGCAGGTATTGATTTCCTATCTGGTGATTGGTGTCGCTGTTCCCTCTCAATCTGCGCCACTGGAAGAATGAATACCCACCCTGGCCCCTTGAAGTAGCATCGCTATTTCACAGTCACAACTCATCCGTTGGCTTCTATACTTTGTCACAGAGGGATGATGGCTTTTCCTATCCGCCTGCCTTATTGGGTCATTTTCTGCATTCACGCTGACGCGTTATTTTCATGAAGTCCATTTCCCCGGATTTCAACGAAGTGGCCCACTGATCTTGTATACTCAGTTTGGACTTCCATCAGTGTCACAAGTAGAAATCATGATGTCTATATAGACCTGGGCATACAGCCTCGCAGATAATCATTTGTAAAGAGGACCAGTGTCTGATTTCCACCACAACCAATCTCCAAGGCAATAACCTCGATCATGGTTCTATTCTTGAAGTCATGTATATTCTTGGGGCTCTGCCTTTCAGCTACTGTCCAAGGAGCTCTTGTCCAGGTCGTCGACTTTGGCAGCAACCCAGCCGGGCTCGAGATGTACATTGATCTGCCTGAAAATGTCACGGCAAACGCCCCGGTCATCCTCGCTGTGAGCTCTTCTTACGCTTGGTGCTCCAAACTTTCCAGACTAACCGTGACATCCCTCTCAGCTTCATGGATGTGGAGGGTCAGCACAGAGATACTACGGACAGAACGATCTCGCAGCCGTGGGCAAGTCCCGTGGTGCTATCATGATCTATCCATCCGCCACGGATAGCACGCATTGTTGGGACGCTGGCACACCAAAAAGTCTCACCCGTGACGGCGGGGGTGACACTCAAAGTCTTGTACAGATGGTGCGTGTGGGACAAGTCCAGGCTCTGGCTCGCATCTTCGCCGTACTAATCTGCATCTGTTCCCAGGTCCAATACACTGTGAAGGAGTACAACGCGGACCCGGCCAAGGTTTTTGCCGTGGGGAGGTCATCAGGAGCCATGATGAGCAACGCCCTCGCCGCTGTCTACCCGGATGTCTTCGCCGCGACATCGGTCTACTCGGGTGTCGCCGCTGGCTGTATGGCAGTACCAGAAGGCGTCCCTGCCAACCCGATGGAGACTTGCGCCAAAGGGAACATTACCAAGACGGCCCAGCAGTGGGGTGAGGTTGTCCGCTCATACAATCCCGGCTACAAGGGGCCTTACCCGCGCATGCAGATCTGGCATGGCACATCTGATGTTGTGGTTGTGTATCACAACTTTGCAGAAGAGCTCAAGGAGTGGTCTGCGGTCCTCGGCGTCCCGTTTACTCGAAACATCACCAGCACTCCCGAGGCCAATTATACTCAGATGATCTATGGTGACGGAACTCGACTGGTTGGATACAGCGCACTGGGTGTTGGTCATGTCGTGCCGGAACATAGCACCGATGCTATGGCCTGGTTTGGTATTTGATCGATGTCCTGGGGGGCTTGGAGTGGCACAATGATATGGTCCCGATGAACATATATGTTTCTTTAGCAGGATTCAGTTAAATTGCCATGTGCAGCTCTACAGCCATGAGAGGTGGCCTTTTGTATCGTCGATGAGGAGTGGATCGTTATTGTCTCATACCATGCTATAGACCTGGGGACCTCACATCAACCTACAAGGCTTTGAGGCCATTTGAAAATGAAGCAACGAATTAAATTCTGGTCTGTAATTCTGAACTTACCTTTTATTGACTCTCTGGATCTTTGGAACCAATGGAGACCAGCTCCTGTGGCCAGATGGTTCTGGTGTGTAGCATGAAGATGAGTACAGGATGGAGTACACTCGGAAATACATATCAGCAGAACTAGTTTCCCATAAAGGGAAATTAGTGTCCTTAACAATATGCAGTCATGTATGCAAATGCAGTATGTCTTGGGGACGTACAAACAGACGTATTTCGGCAGGCTGAAGTCTGAAACTTGGGCAAGGTAGGACGCCTTCCGACTCTTTCTCAATTTATACGGTAGCATAAAAGCGTACTACATACTAGTAGAGGCCAATCACCGTGAAAAGATTCTATGAAACCAAGCTTATAGTCTCATTCTTCCTGTGGTCCAACAAAGAAGCATGCCGCTACAGGAGACACCATTCTGCTTCTTTATGGAGCAATCCCAGGGACCTCCGACAACGTCGAAGCCTTTGTTACTCCTTCTTGGGATTGATCTGGGTTCAGAGTCATCATAGAGTGTGGAACCATGCTCGAGGATTTCACTGTCCGTACTTGCTATATCTGTGCAATACTAAACTGTCAGTCACCGCCGGCAAAGGCTGATGATGACTTCGTACATTCCAAAACGTAGGTGCTCACGACCACGAGTTCATCACCATCGCCGTTGCTCGTCTTATATTAAATCAACGATATTTAGACTTTCCCCAAGAATACCAATTGGTCCTAAACCTCTTGTCTTATGATGCAGAAGCACACCTCAATAAAACACCGTCTAATGTGCGATTGTACTCAAAGGCATTATGCCAACCTTGGAAGGTCTTGATAGCACACAGGGAACCAAGAGATACGTGACCATTTCGTGCATTGTATAATAACACACATTTGGGAAATGTCTGCTTCAAGTGGCTAGATTACGGCAGTGACGGTCCTTGTCCTTGCGCAAATCAAAGGCACTGGCCACAAAAGCACACAGTTTTTTCAATACTCGCTTTGCCTTTCACTTCATTGCCTCATTACCCGACTCAAATACTTGTTTTCATCTAACAGCTATCTTGAAGCAACATCACATCCTGGTAAGGTGCTCATGGCCATTGCTCGAGCCGCCTCACAACTATATTCCTCACGGTCGTCATGAGATAGACATGATCGCTTGGTAGACCCATCAAACGCACTGTTTCGATACCTTACTGGCACTAACTTACACCATAATGTTCTTACATTCACACAATGTCACTGAAAGTTCATTCGCCACAGATTGTGCAGAAGGACTCAGGGCCAGCCCCCAAAAGCCTCTAAGCCTGCCTGCATGTCAGCTCGGTTGCGAACACCTGAGGCTGATCTTTTGCCTCAAAATGGCCAAAAGTCCTGATTAAATCCACGTGCTGCCTTGACTAAGGGTGTGGACCTGATTTACAGCCCTAATTCTGGTCATTCTTTAAGCATTGATCAGTGCTATCTTTAGACACGAAGCATGTCCCTCCGATACCGTGACATTTGGGGGGCTTAGTAACTCGCCACCTGCCCACGTTCATCCAATATCTCGGGACGATCCTCAGCACAGCCACACAGTCAACAATCAAACCGTAAGCGTTGACCGACCACGCCCGGATAGCGCGGAAATTTGAACAGTTTCGAACTCAACGGTTGTGTTTCCCACTGCAGTCAACGCACCCGCCGATTCTGACGGGCGGGAAAGCATGCAGACTTTCTGGGCAATCGGGTTAGGATACACCGTTATGTGACCCAGTCCTGCAGCACGTTTCGAAGGGCGCGCAGTTTGACATCGGTCTCTTCCCAGATGAGAAGTTGTTCCCCAGATTGCATGCCGTCGGTTATAACCAGTTCAAGGAAGCGATCGACATACGTACCCTGGTTTTTTTAACTCCACCCAACCCCTCGGGTTGGATCTATCACCAAGTCTGTAAGTCGTATGGCGGCCAGTCGGAGAGGTTCCAGCGGCGTGGGAGCGTCGTACAGGAGCAAAACGGGAGCCATCTGGGGCGCCGGGATTTGCTTCCCAGCCCTGCCGTTACACCGGGCCAAGGCTCACCCCGGGGCGCGAATATTATTAAAGAATGCGGAGATTCGCACCGGTTGAAATGGAGGATGCACCGGGCACGAACCAGCCCCCTGGTGCGCCAATAACACCCACGCCTAACACCAACGCCCAATTTGCATACCTACGCCCAATTCGCACGCCTAATTTGCATACTTACTTTGCATGCCTATTATATACTTTTTAAGCAAGTTAAATATATAAATTAGCTTTAGGCATATAAATTAGCCTTAAGCATATAAATTAGGTATGTAAATTAAGTATGCAAATTAAGCATATAAATTAAGTATGTAAATTAGGTATGCAACTTAGGCGTATATATTAGGCGTATAAATTAAGTGTAAGTGTTAGGTGTAAGAATTGGCCTTAGTGTGCGAATTAATTTATTGGCAAATGATGGGCTCTAATTGGCTGTAGTGTTATTGGCGCACCAGGGGGCTGGTCCGTGCCCGGTGCATCCTCCGTTTTAACCGGTGCGAATCTCTGCATTCTTATTAAAAGGGAAATCAAGGCAATCATGGGCTGGTGCGCGCGCCAGGCAGACAGGAGGGTCTGCTTCCCTCCTCGTCCTTGTACATTCCCTCCCTGCCACGCCGCGGTGATCCTGCTGTCATGTACCGATACATGGGGCGGGCAAAGTACCGGCCTGTTGCAGCCTAGCCCGCGGCGGGCCGAGGAGTGTCAGAGTCAGACGGGAAATATCTCGCTGTGGCCCCCTTCCTCCCCTCCCCCCTCAAGTGCTACGTACACGCGCTACGCTTATTATAAAAGGAGGGGTTGTTGGTTGATTGATTGATTTTGGGGGCCGAAGGATGAGCGGGCAGATCGTTGCATGCGAGATGGATATAGCCTGAGTCGCACGGGTTGCAGACTTGGGAGCATCTGAAGTCGATCAGTTTTTTTGCGTGGAACTCGCAGATGGGGAGAAGGAATTTGGGAGGAATGGGTTGATGGAACCCGTGGGTCGAGCGCTGCCCGACTTTCCCAAGTCCTCGGCACCGGTGCTGGGTTCATCATGCCATCATCAATTACCGTAGGCTCCAGCGGGTGAGAATCCTTCGGCGGGGTGGGTCGCGTGCGAGCCTCATTACTTGTCTAGTTGGAGGGAACTCTGGAGACGGCCCTGCGTCTGGGACATGTCAGATGATTGAAGGATTTCGTGCCCCTCCTAAATTCCGAAAGAACGGTGAAGTTTCTGCTTTTGATATCCCTGGTCAAAGGGACCCATGGTTCAAACACTGGGCCATGCTTACAGTCAGTATAATGCCTCGGTATATCGCTGTGGTGGAACATTGAACAATCCTTCGGGCCTCATCATCCCCACCCGTGCTGAAGAATCCCAGCAACGTCTCTTTTGAGTCACTGTTCTGGAAGTTACGGTATGATCAGACCAGACCATGAGGTGTTTCACGGCATGCCAACCTCGCATATCAGCCCAAAGATTTCCCATTACTGCATGTGCTTCCCCTGCGGCCTGCCGACATGGAGCGGAGCGGGTTAGGTGTGCGTGCTACCGTGTGGACAGCCCAGAACAAAAAGACCCCTGCGAAGGATTCCAGGCCGCGGTGGCATGTCAGCAGGGTTAGGTGAGAAACGCAGCATCAAGCAGATAAAAGTCCCGTTGGCGCGAAGGATTCGATTATGGGTGCTGGGTTCTTGAGGATTGTGTGGATCAAGGGTGTCATCATCACCCAAGGCTGGAAGGGAGGGGGCAGGACGCCCAGGTAAGCAGCCGCATTTGCCAGAAGGGGTCTGATCTTCCGAGCAGTTGTGCGCTGAAAGGAAGAGCAACGGTTCCAATCCATGATGCTCAACTGGGAGTGTGACCGAATGCGCCTCTCGTTTGGCTCTTGAATGGGGGTCATGTATTATCCAGCACGGGGGCGGATTTGTTTCAATAGTCTCTGCGACTAAAGAGATTTCTAAATAACATGTGAATTTCCATGCTCTACTTTTGCTCCCTGACAGGTAGTCATCGTCTCGGGTGAGGAGCCAGATGCATACTGAACTATTTTGATCGTCCGTCGTGGTCGCGTTTAGCCAAGAAATGTCAAGGCTGCAAGATCTTTCCCACATAGACCGACATTATGAATCATACAGCCCCCAAGGCTGCCAGAATTATGCCATCAGGCATACGACTCAATGCAATTCGAAGCAGGCAAAAAGCAGGAGAATACATGAGAGAAACGCAACTTCCAATAACTTCAAAGTGCCGAGTTGATAGCGCAACAACTCTCTTCATCACAATCCATGCAGACAACCTCTAAAGAGTCTACCACGATCGGTGCTCGCTCTTCCCAGGTTCCCTATTTCCGAGGCTGTCACTCAGATATCACATCTCCGCTTAAGTGCCAATGGCTTCGTCGCTGCAGCCTTTCACGGCACATGCATACATACCTAGTAGTCTACAACCCCAGGGGTCCAGAGAACGCCCCTAGCCTCGTTCAGAATCGGTCAGACGTCGTCACAAAACGGAGAGCCGACACGGCAGAACAGCCAAAGAGGATCCGGCCCCACACACAAACCCGCACCATGACCGTTACCACTGCTACCTTTCAACCGTTTTCTTTGTGCTAGTCTAGAATCCACACACACACACGAGTGAGACTAATACTCACCAACCTGCAAGGAGGCTAGAGAGGATCAGTCTGATCTGTCCGTTCAATCAAGGTTTACGAGCTAGACCACGGGAGGGGCTTCGAGTCAGTACATTGCGTGACATGGCATGCGGTAGCGGCATGCGAGAGCGCGGCGCAGAGGCAGAGTGGAGGAAGAAGTAGAAGGGAGGAGAAGGGGAAAATAACAACGACAACACAGACAAACTACTCTTCCTTCAGAAACGGGCCGCTGTGCTGGTGACCTCCCCGGTCGCTCCCTCAGACGTCAGAAGTGCCTCGCAGGGCTGCGATCCACCCGCGATGGTAACCTAGGCGAGCTAGGGGGTGGGTGTTGGGGGTAGGGGAGGGGGGGGGCCTAACCTGTTGGCCGGGGCCCACCCCAGGTGGAGGAAGCAAAACCTGGCAGCAGGTGCTTTTTACGTGTACGGGGCATGAGGGCAGTAACGGGTACCATGCTCCGTGTAGACTACATACCTAATAAAGAACGTACGGTATCGCGCAGAGGTCGCCGAGCTAGACTACTGCAGGTGCGCGGCGAGGCCGTTCCACCCCGATGATCAGATTACCAACAAGGACCCAGGCCCCGCCTTCTTTTGGTTTCTTCTTTTCTTTTCTTGCTCAGGATCTCAGATGATGGCTAGGCAGGGTACTTTGCTTTTCCGTGCCCCATTGAGGACTGCTCTTCGGTTAGTACAGTCATCGTCGTCATCGATATTTGCTTCGTGTAAACACATCTAGATCGGCGTCCGGACGTTGTTACTGTGCATCCTGAGACTGAGCCGGGGAACAGATAAACGGGGACTACTAGCTGTACCTAACAACCAACAACTACCTTTGTGTTGACTAGTCTGCAGTACTAGACTGCCTGACTGCCTAGTAGATACCACCCTGGCACACGAAAGTTCCCATATTATCTGAGAATGGACTTCATCACACCCTAGCCACGGCCGGCCACCAAAACCCCGGCCTCCCGTCCCCATGCCCGATGCTACATATTCTACACTACACCTCGGCATCGTGCCATCTGCTCGGACTCAAGCCTCGCAGCGGGAGCCCGCACCAGCCGAGGGGGTTGGGGGTTTGGGGATTGGGATTGGGGGGAAGAAACCAACAGCCGCAGGACGAAAGGCCCGAACTAAGTTCGTTGTACAATACCTACCCACACTAAGTGTATGCGAAGGTGCGGCGCAGTCCCCGGCAGCAGTGGACTGGACTGCAAATAGTCCACATGGTTTTAGTCTATGCGCCCCCGTGAGCTTCTTCTTTACACTACCTACAGTATGTACATGCTGCTAGTCCCTTTGCCCTCCCATCATCTCCACCAGCCTGCGCAGCACCATCGTGGGGCCGGCCCATTCCCGCCACGCATGTGCATATCCAAAGGTGCTTCCAGGCATCATGACTCTGCTGCATGCGTGTCTTGTCCACTTTTCTGTCCATCATGTAGTCTACATAACGTACATGCAGCAAGATGCGTCTGCATTGCAGCAGGCGGCCGCTGGGGCCGGGCAAAAAACGGTTCACCTTGGCAGGTCATCCGCATCCCGGCCCCTTCCCCCATCGTCGATGAGGTGGTAGTCCCCAAAAAAAGTTTGTCAGACCAACAGGGCACGAGCAGGCAGGCAGGGCTCTTTTGTGCCTGTTGGTTGTCTCTGGGTTAGTTGGCAGTGCGGCCCACTCGAAAGCCCGCCATCGCATCTGGGGGACCAAGTGCGTGGGGCCCAGAGTAAAGAGCCCACCACCCACCCAGAGCTTTGCCTCGCAGGGCTGGACAAGGCAGGCCTAGCTGGGCAGTTTGGGTTCCTCTGGGCTGAGCTGGGCTGGCTAGGCAAGGCTGGCCCCCAGGTATACTGTACTGTACTGTACTTTGTTTTGTCTTGCGACAAATAGGTCCGATTTCTATCACATACGGGCGGGACAAGCCGAGACCCTCAGTCCATCCCAGCCCCGGTCTAAAGGTTATTCGGCCTCCTCCCAGGAGGCATGCGGATCCCCAGCGCCGCAGCCCTGGCAGCAGAAGGGTCATTAGCTGCTCCTGCTCCTGCTCCCCCGGGCACGTGCTGCTGCTTCTTCGGCACCCTGATCTCGTCGACCTTGCTCGCCTGGAGCGAGAAGGCCGGACAAACCCACTCGCCGCAGCTGCACTTGAACCCCTGCCATGCGTACCGCCCGATGTTGGCTCCGCACCGGGCTCCTCCGCCGCTGCTTCCGGGGCACATTAGCCGGCCGTCTAGGAGGCCCTCCCCCAGCACGTCGCTCATCCACGACAGCGGCTCGATAAAATGGTGAGGGCACGGCGGTTTGCCCTTTGTGGTAGCCGTAGACTGCTGCTGCTGCTGCTGATGTGGGATGATGAACCGTGACGTGGCCAGGACGCGCCGGCACTTCTTGCAGCGGAGCTCGCTTATTGTTGTTCTCGACTGGTCGTCGCCGCCGTCGACACCGTCTTCGGCGCCCTTGTCGGGCTTCGGCAGCTTCTCCTCGTCGGCGTGGTCGTCCTCGAAGCGGATCCACTCGGGGGCCTTGCCGATTTTGGCGCTCTCCTCGACCTCGCGCTCCCATATCCACCGCTGGTAGACGGGGTGCTTCTCCACGGCCTCGTCGCCGCCCGCGGTGGGCATTCTCATCATGACCCACATCTCGAGCTGCTGCATGAACCCCGGGTTCGGCTCTGCGATCTCGCGCGTCCGGCGCACCCAGTCGAGGGCGGCCTGGACGGCCCTGCGGGCCGTGTCGGTGTCCGGGCCACGCTGGTGCGGGTCGAGCATGGAGGGCGTCAGGCCATAGCGGTGGGGATACTTCCACAGAAGGTAGGCCAGGACCGCCGTGACAGAGCGCGACTTGCCCATGGCGCAGTGGACGAAGACGGCGCCGGGCTTGGAGGGGTCGGCAGGCGCGGGCGCGTGCTCCTGCAGGGCGAGATTGCGCATTTGCGCCTCTGGTAACGACTCGGTCCTGGGCTTCTCCCGATCGCTATCCCCATCTGTGACCCCGTCCTGTTCGCCTTCTCCACCTCTCCGCTTCGTCCCCGGCAGGGTAGTGCCCCGCGGCCAGGGACCCTCCCCGCCACGCAGGCCCCTCTCAGTAAACCTCACGGCGCGGGGCAGGTGCACCAGCAGGTCCTCGTCGTCAACGTCGTCCACGTCGACGCTGAGGTGGACGTAGTGGTTCTCGAAGCCCTGCCAGTCGACAAAGCTGTACTTGATCATGCTGAGGATGTGAGTGATTCCCTTGCCCTCCATGGCGCCGGGCCTGCGCAGGGCAAAGACGCCGCCGACATAGAGGTCGTCTGGCCCGTCGACGCGGTTCAGAGCCATGGCCTTCTTCTCGATGTACTGCAGGTGGGCGTGGTCAGCGCCCTCGAAGGCGGAGCGCGGGCCGTGGCAGCGATGTTTTGGCGGGTCAGGGCCCGTGGTAGTTGCCGTAGTGCCGGTGGAGCTGGGTCTGTTGTGGGCAAGCTCTCGCTTGATCTCGTTGATGTCCAGGCCGGTCAGGGCGGCAAAGCGCGAGCAGCAGCCCGGCGACAGTGAGGTGACGTCGTGGGCGGTGCTGTCGCTGTCGTAGTCCTCGCCTTGGCCCTCGCCTTCCCCCTCGCCGTCACTGCAGGCAAAGTCGTCGATATCTATAACGCCCTTCGGGACGGTGGCGGTAGTAGGCTCGTTGGTGGTGGTAGTGGTGGTTGCTGATGCTGGCTTTATGTCTGTGGTGGTAGTGTCGCTGGTGGTGGTGATATTTGCTGCGCGGTCTGACTCATCAATCGATGGCATAGTCTCGATGCAGCCTGGTCCAATTTCCGTTCTGAGAGTCTTTGTAACAGTCAGTGATCGCCCTGGCTGGTGATCATTTCGGGTCCCTGTTCAGAGGTGAGTGGTGTCCCAAAGTCCAAAGAGGCAGGTGGATGCGATGCGATGCGCGATATGTGTGAGCGTGTGTGTGTACGTGTGTTTGATGGATCGAGGTGACATTGACGAACAACGACAGGCGGCCGGTCGATCAGATGCAAGGAAATCTGGACTGCCAGCTGCCAAACAGTCGACGTCGACGTCAATGTTTTCGGGCGCGGGCTGATCCGCTCCACCGACCACCACCGAGAAGAGGAAAAGAAAAACGGTTGCCCCGCCTTTCTGGCCCCCACGCCGAGCTGTCGCCCCTCCCTTTTGAGGACCGCGGCCTGCGCGGACCCACATTCTAGCGCGGGGCAGCTCGTTGCCACTCACACTCACCTGCTTACTACTCAAGCTCAAGTTCATTTTGCATTTGCCATGTGGATCCATCTCACAGCTTGATTACTACTCACCTCCCTCACACCTCTCACCTCTCACCGTTAACTCAAACACACCACGTTGGCTTCGCTTGGCTGTGTCTGCAAGGGGGACTAAATTTTAGTGCCATGGTAGATCAGGTATGGCTGGTGATCCTAGACTGAACACAGCCGCCAGCCCTACAGTCACACAGTTGTCTACCTGCCTAGATACATATCCAGATAGACCTCCCTCGGTAGGTACCTAGGTCGGTAGACACCCGGAATAGGCCCAATCTACCAAAAGAACCAAACAGTTGTCACCGGTACCTGCGTAGGGCTGAATGCGAAACAGTCTCTCTCTGGTCAAGGCTGTACAGAAAATAAATTTAGAAATCTCCGTACCTGGTCCACGACCCATTCAGCTTTTTCAACCACACCCTTGCTTACCATCCTCGAGCCATCAACACCACCACCAACACCACCACCCACCACGATGCAGACTGAGAGACTGACTGATCAACAAAATCTCAAACCCATGCTGCATCACACACACACTCAAGCCCATCCTCCGACCAGGTAGCCAGCCAGTCCTCATCCCACATCCCGATCAAAGCAACACCATCGTCATAATCACCTCCCAGAAACCCCAGCCCTGCAACGACCGTCTCAAGTTGCCGTCTGAGACACATCACATCACATCTCAACTAGCCAGGCAGCCCAGTAGTGGCCTAGCTAGCGAGTCACAGTTACATGCCCGCCCGCCCTGATTAGCCTGTGCCGAGAATTGTACATACATACGTACACCCATGCATACATCAATACAGGTGATAGATCCCCCCATCCCTCGGCCTGCCCGAGCGTCAGGTAACGCCGACCACAATACGCACCCACACACCCTGGCAAGGCGAAGACAGTCTTGACCAGGCTGCTCGGGCAGCCGAGGTAAGGAAGTTATCATGTAGGAGGAGAGCCAAACCGGGCAGGGCTGGCAGTGGCCCCGGGGAGACATGGGCTGCTCTTCCTTCATTCCTCCAATGCTCCTTCCTTCATTTAAAGACACACATATGGCTTCACGATGTATTCTTCGTGCTATGCTTCCCCAGACACTATTGCCTATGATGCTTGGATTGTAATATTCATTTATGCTTCTGATTCCATGGAATCTCGCCGGAGAGAAAATTCTGTTTAGGAAACAAGAGAAAACCCAATGCAGTTCGTATCAAACGGACTGCTGCTTGGTGGGATGAATAGCTCCAACATGTGCGCCTGTAGCCCAGCCAGGCCCGCCTGCCAGGGCGGCCCGCGTAACAGACAATGAGAACGGTGATGAGGGTAAAAACAAAAAAGAAGAAAAGAAATTGTAAGTCCGACAAGCAACTCGATCGAGTGATGCAATGCATTCCATCGCCCTAAAAGAACCTTGTTTTTCTTGTTCCATCTACTACCAGCCCGCAAGTACACCAGCTGGAAGGGGAAAGACAACCTTGGAAGGTATCCAACCTGCAAAGTCCCTTCCTTCCGCCCTCTCTCCTAACTGTGGACATCCTTCCCGCAGTCTCTTTCTCCCTCGGCCTAGGCTGCGACTCACATGAGAAGCGAGCAGTGGGCAGCCGAATTCCTTTCCGTCATGTCCTGTTTCGCCTCGCCTCGCTGCGCCCTAGACGCCAGAGTCAAGAGCGCTCACAGGTAGTGCAGGATCATAGCCTGCATCCCCCCGGTTGAGCGAGGCGGGCTTGGCCGGTTGTGCGACTCCCAAGAATCCTTCCCGCCAAAAACGTATAGTCACTTTTCAGAAAGTCTGAGTGATGATGATGAGAATGAGGCCCCCAGAAGGGGGCCATCATGCAAGAACGTACGTCGCTTAAAAAAAAGAATCGCACACAAGACCTCAAACATGTGGTTCGCCGCCGTTCGACGGCAGGTGCGCAGGTGTCATGGTCCGACATCATGGCCATCGGTTGCGAAACATGGCGGCCGGATGCCGTGAAGATTTGCCCAATGAGCAGACCAGGTATGGTCCGTGGATGGCCTCTGATCCCATCGCGTGCAAAGTGCTGTGCTGTGGAGTCATATGACAAATGGGCTGGGCTGATCGAGCTGTCGGCAGCAGTAGGTAGTAGTCAAAGCCACCGAGCCCTGCAAATCCCGGCTCTCCGGTGCCCAGCGCACAGTGGTAAAGGACTTGCCGTGAGCTATGCAGGCACCGGAATCCTTCAAACCTTCTGCAGGCCTCGCCATGGCCACCTCCTCTTTTCGTCAAATCAGGCGTGCCAAGCGGTGCCGATAGGCCTTTGTCTGCAGAGAGCTGTTTTTCCAGGGGTTGGCTACCACACCGTCTCGCTCGGCTATGGGTTCCATCTGCCCATGATTATCCCCGATTTTCGTCGACGCGTTGATATCACCGCGCCTCACCTCGGACTCCTAGTTGGCGGCCCACCAGCTGCATGTCTTTGAAGTCTCCGCTGGCCACGTTAAAGCAGGTCTTGCCGAAATTCCGACAGAGTTTTGTAAGGGATTTGCAGAGCGTCACGGCGTAGAGGTCATGTCCCCATACCTTGTTGGCTCAGGCATGGTGTGGGCCAGCCCCGCAAGGTGTCGAGGTATGTCTTGATTCGCAAGGCAGCAGAAATATGAACCACTAGCTAGCCTGTTGTGTTCAAGGAAGCAGCCCTGCGGCGCAGTCCAAGGCGACAAGTAGTGGCGGTTAAGGATCGACTAGACTATCTAGAGACAGCTTGGCCAGCAGATGTGGTCGGGTCGCGAAGAGGATAAGACATGGAGCGGTCCGCATTATGTGAGTGGCGCCCGGGGTCTTACTCCCAAAAAAACCAGACTTGTCGCAAGTTTCCCTTGACAGGTCAGCCGAGGCATCGTAGGCAGACGCTAGCTACTTCACTGATCCAGCGACAAGAGATAGGACCTTGCGGACAATTCTCTCGTCACAAAGCGGACCTGCAGGCCAGGCACCGACTTGGAAAGATGCTGAGTCGCGCAGCAGAAGACGACGCTGCAGACGGGAAGGCCGATCAGTTTACGTACGGTACGGCGACCCGTGTGTGTGAGTTGCATCTGCCGTGGTCAGGCCAGCCAACCTAGCCAGTGGATACAGCAGAAGGTCGGGGGTGGGATCCTTCGAACTAGACACATGATGCCCAGCCAGGTCCGTGCTACAATGAAAAGAAGGCTCAGCATATGAAGTCGAAGCCTTGTGTCGATTCGACGAGATTGCCAGCAGAGCATGCGCCAACGCTCCTGCAGGCGGGCTTTGTCCTGTAGTGGTCCACCCGAATCCTTCGCGCACTCTTGCCACCTTCAATCTGCGCGTGGGGAGTGGGGAACGGGCCACAGTGGATTTCAAGTGCTTCGAGCTTTGTTTTCTGGTTCTTTTCCTTCTTCACAGGCGCCTGGTTGCATGGGATAGCAGAGAGCTTGTTTACCTCTGGAGTGCCAGGAAGATATGACGTTGGGAATCGATTTCTGCATTTGTCGCGATGCCAGCCACCAACATCTGACTGCATTCGGCTTTAACGTATAGAATAATTATTTTAGTGCACCCATTGGCGTACTTTTTGTGTTGTCAGCGTCCCGCGTAGCAGCGAACTGTTTCGAGACGTCTGAGGTCCCAGCCCTGCTGCTGACGCTTGAGCCAGCCCTTTTGCAGACGGCATGGGCGTTGCCCGCAATTTCGAGCGCCCCGAGCGACGCCTTGGCCCGTGCAGCTCGCCTTTGATTTGCCAGACATGTCGTACACATCTGAAGTCGCGACGCCGCGGCCTTCCCCCCTGGTGACCAAGGCCGGCTCGCGACCACAAGATTGCCAAACCAGAGTGATTGATCGTATTCGGGGTTTACAGACCAGCTTGTTGGTGTTGACGGCCTCTCCTCCTCGCGAGGGCTCACACAGTCCCGCATTTGCGCCCCTGTAGTTCCACGGATGCGCGCATCACAGCCCGGCCGCCACCGGTCAGGCACCTCAGTCCTCCGCTATCGAGAGCTCGCCTCACCTCCCGGGTGGTTGTGGCGGCTCCTCTTCCATCATGCATGCGTTTTCCAGCATGTTGGTCCATTTGCCACTTGTTCCCGCGTGGCTGTGCTTCAGATGTTGTCGGAAATGATCGGCCCTGTAGAACTTCTTGGAGCTATTACACTCGCGAAACTTGTGGTGGTCTTGCAAGTGACGCACGCGCTCGTCCCAGTCCTGCTCAGTGACATGCCGCACGTGTCCTGCCGGGGTCAATCCGGATCGAGCGAACTCCTCACCGCAGTACCCGCAGGTGTCGGCCTCACCAGGCCGTGTGGTTGATTCGTGGAACGCCCTGTCATAGGTTGCAAGTGCCGAGCAAGACCAAGAGTGTCGCCGTACGTGCAGCGAGTTTTGGTGTCGCTCAGCCTCGTTCTTGTTCTTGAACCGATTTCCACAGTAGGCACACTCATATTGTTTCTCAGCCTCGTGAGCACTGTTTGGTAGCATAAAATCTCTTGTCAGCCTGGCGCTCCCCATGGGCGTATGCATTGCATGGTGGTGATTCACTAACCCCAGTTCTTCACGAGTGTCGAATTTCTTTGGTTTTTTGGGACAACAGTCGCACATGTAGAATCCTTGGATTTTCCCGACGCCATTGTTTGTTCGCAAGGCCGGCTCTGTCAGCTTCCGAGGACTTACCATGTTCCTCTGATCGCTTGGTCCCCTTTGATGCAGACCGGTCCGAGGCACGATCGTCGTTCTTGGACTGAGCGTCAACGAGTTCGGTGTGGCGAAGGGTGAGCTCGCTACATCTGTTGGTGATAGGCCGCCTGGCGACAGCCCGATAGGCGACCTACGGCCAAACGACAGCGAAGAGGTCATGCTAGTGGCTGTGCTCAATCCTCCAAGGCTTCCACTTCGGTCGCCTGACGACACAGAAGATATACTACCGTGGGGCGGGTTAACCGAGAGTCGGGGTGCTGGACTACCCCTCGAGATTCCTTCACGGCGGCGAAGGAGATCGCTGTGGCTAGATGCGTTCCGTAGAGCGGGTTCTTCGACAGGGGGGCTGGATGCCCGTCGCTTCAGACTCTGGCACTGGGTATCAAAGCTGTTGACACGGGAGTGCTGGCCTTCGTCCAGGTGGATGTGGCGCAAACGGTTCGTCTCGTCCATTGGAAACTCCATCTCGTGGTCGTACGTATCTGCCGGTGTCAGGTCGCCAGGAAATGCGCCTGAATTTTGTCTCCGGGTCCTCGAAAACGGGCTTCGGTCAAAGTCAATCGCTGATGGCGGCTCGATGGGTGAGCGGTAGTCCTGAGACCGAGCCAGTTGCGCAAAAGGGGTACTTCGGGGAGACACTGCCGAATTCAGAGGTGTGTCCGCATAGCCCGTAGACTCAAGAATAGGGGCAGGTTTGGAGCGGGTCGGAAGCGATAGTTGGGGGAGCTGGATATGAGGCCGGTCGGAAGAGGGCCATGTAGGAGACGGGCCGTCTTGCAGCGAGCGCATAGACGCGCTCAACGCAGATCCACGAGACGGCAGACTATTATCCAAGCCTTTCTTTGCATCCAGCTTCTTGAGCTGTTGACTGTCGTACGAGTCGCCAGAGGGGAACTTATACTGGTCGTGGACGCGGAAACTCGGGCCTTTGTCTCGTGACCTAAGAGAGGCACATTAGTTGAGGACTGTCTGCCCGGGAAGCGCTGGGCCTGTGTGCGCGGCTTCCTTTTAGGGGCATGAGAGAAGAGCAAATAAACCTACGTCGAGGAGGCATAACTTGACAAACTCGAATAGCCTTCGTCCTTGCCTGTCAGGGTCGTGTTGCTTTCTCTCCTGCGGTAGTCAAACTCTTCTGGTGTGGCCCTCGACTTCCAACTGCCATAGCCACTTTCCCTGCCCCCAAAGAAGCTCTCGTTGTATGATTCTTTGCGTTGCCGCTCGAAAAAGTCATTGTGATGTGCTTGTGGCCCTTCGACGGGCACGAAACGTGGTGGTGGAAGGGCAGGTGGGGGGTTCTCGTGCGAAGGCGCATTTGGTATTCCCATTCCTCCCGGAGAGAAGGTTCGATCAAAACTGGGGTTGAAAGGGCCGTGTGAGCCAAAAGGTCTCTGACTTGAGCCATAGCGGTCGTCGTCGTATATTGATATGGTGGGAGGACCCGGTGGTCGTGCGCCGCGGATATCCATCTTAGGCAGGGCTCGGATATGGAGAGGTTGTGGTCTCCTCGAGGGTGTGACTGATGCGAGATTTGAAGCTGGCAAAAGGGCGGGTTCACCTGATGTATGCACCGTTAGGAAGAGTCAGGAGAAGAAGAAACGGCCAAAGGCCCCGAGGGTATTCTGGGACCCACGTCAGAGTCAAGAGATGACGTTGATAGTGCGAGTCAACACGAGTTGTGCTGCTATTGCTGGGCCTGGGGGCGGCGAGGTTTAGGGTCGTATGTAGTCTCGGAAGCCGGGTGCATTTGTTTCGAGGTGTCTGGTAACCTGGGTGGGAATTGGTCTGGACTCAATGCGCCATGGGAGATCGGGGATGGATTGAGTCGTGTATGACGGGGCCAGACCAGGCAAATATTGGAGCAGGACGGAGGAGCAGAGGGAACGGCAGATGTTGATATGGCGCTGGCGCGGATGCTGATGCTAATGCAGATGCTCGACCGGGCTCGGTTCTGGTGATGATGCTGGTGTTGGGTGATTTATATTTACGGTACGTGTTGTACACTGTCACAGCAGTGGAAGTTGCTAGACAAGCAGCGGGCAGGCGGTGCCTCAACCTTGAGTCTGGAAGAAGCGGGTAAAGTGCAGTCGCAAGTAAACAAGGCGTAGTTGGCCGTGCCCGAGGGTTGGGTGACGCTTGTATAACAACGGCAGCAGCAGAGAACGGAACCGGTCAAACAGGAAATGCAGGCGGCAGAGATGCGCAGGAGAATCCAAAAAGGTCGCTGGGCTCCAGTCCAGGGCCCGTAATAATCGAGTCGGGTCGGGTCGAGGTCGAGTCGAGTCGAGCCGAGTCAAGGCAGGTCGAGGACGGGCACAAGCAAGCAAGCAAGCAATATTTCAAGAAGGGGGTGTGGAGGGAGGAGAGGGAGGGCGCGGATATGTGCTTTCCTTATGTTGTGTGCACAAGTCTTGGTCCCAGTACAGCAAGTGCAGGGCAGGGTAGAGCAGGGCTAAGTCGATTCAAAAGAAGGAAGGAAGCAGGTGGTATAAGGAAGGAAGGTATGTACGTATGGATGGATGTACGCAGGTATGTATGTATCATGTCACGTACTGCAAGGTAAGGTGGAGTTTGCGGTTGCAGGTCTCACTCATTTCAATGCTCTACAGAGGAGAGCAAGAGAGAGAGCCATGTCTCTGCTTGCTTGCTTGCTCCTGCTCCTGCTGCTCCTTGCTCCCTGCTCCTCGTTCCTTGCTCCTTGCTCAGTACCGGTACCGGTACAGTCCCTGGTACCGGTACTGGGGCAGGGTACGGGGTACCTAGGTACCTGGACACACCCTGGGTGGGGCCCCGAAATGGTTTAGGGCAAGGTGGTAGCCCAGCTTGGGGCGGGAAGCAGGGGTCCAGGTCGGGCAGGCTGGCAGGCAGGCCTGGCAGGGTTGAAGTCGAAAGTCGGAAGTGACCAGCCAGGCCGGACTAAGCAAGGAGGAGCAAAGATTGACTGATGGAGTCGAGTTGAGCGACGTTCGTGCCTCCTCCGCCCTTTCCTGTGTTCCGCTGTCAGGGTCCCTCCCCGTTCGAGGTCTGCCTTGCCCCCCAGCCCTGCAAGTGCAGTGCAAGTGCAAGTGCAACTGAGGACAACTGCGTGCTGGTTGGTACTGCAAGTGTACTGCACAACCAGCGCCCTGTGTTCCTGTGCCTGTGCCCCTGTGTGCCGGTGCGCCTGTGCGCCGAGTTAGCCACTGTACCATTGTACCGGCGTACTGGTGTATCCAGCGAAAGGTGTTGCCGTATGCGGTAAGTGTTTCGCTCTTTCCTTTTTGCGCCGAGACATGCCAGCAGTGTGAACCATATGGTCTGTCGTCTGCCTGTCTGCCTGCCTGTCTGCCTGTCCGTCTGCTTGTCCGTGCAGAACAGCGTCGTCGTCCGACATCGTGACAGAGCGTGACTCTCTTCCTGAATGCGAAGCCCGGCCATCCTCCTCGTCCTGTATTGTCCGCCGTGTCTATCCGCCGTCCCTGTCCGCCGGAGGCGAAAACGCCACTGACATAGGGGAAGCCCAATCAATACAGGTTTCTAAAATAAGAAGGGCAGCAGCATGTACATGTAATATGTATGTGTGGCATGGCATGGCACGGCACGGCAAGGCATGGCAAGGCAAGGGAAGGCGACGCAACGCAACGCAACGCCTCGCATGGCGTGGCATGGGCAGGACGGCAATGATACTGTATGGAAGCCATCAACCGAAACCGGTAGACGCTCTCCTTCTGTCAGTCCAGTCAATCACAGTCATCAGTCCAGTCATCCGACGTGCATCCAAAAGATGGAGGTAGGTCAGATCGGCAACGGGGACATGAGGACTGCTCCCATGTCTTGAGTACAGTACTACTGTCAACACCTAACACCGGGGGTGGGACGTAGTCCCGATGACTTGTGTCGAGAGACCAAGCTGGTACACCTCAGCCCACCGTACCGCGCCGCCACGCCGTGCCTGAGACAGGTACCGCCAAGGTCCCTCTTCAGTACCTGCGGCCTGGCTGCACGCCTGTTGCCTTGGGGAAGCTGCATTTTGTCCCTGCCTCCCAGGGCTGGATTACTTCCCCGTCTCCCACCCCCCTTCATGCTGCTGCCCTGCTCTTACCGTTTCTTCCTCGTAGGGCAGAGTATACGGAGTACGGACGTACTGCAGTGATCTGAACCGACCACCGCTCCGTAACGCCCGCACAGATACCTTCCTTGTCTGCACTTGCCCCTCCTGGCTTCCTGCCCGCCTACCAGCCTACTCATGAGGTTGCGTACCGTTTGCTGTGGCCGACCAAGACATGCTCTGCCATTAACGACATCCAGGCAAACTGAAGCAGCTCAAGCTCTCGCACTTCGCATTTTTGTCCTGCTCTGCTCTGCCCTGCCCTGTCCTGCCCTGTCCTGTCATGCTTGGTCAACCGAATGCAACCAAGGCAGCGCAGTGGCCGACCTTCGCGTGTATTTGGGCACCCACACATCCACACAATCCACCTGTCGACTGCTCGTCCGTCCTCGCATCCACTCGCCCACATCCCACATCCACTCTGTGGCCCACGGCTCAAGACAGGCCTGTGGTCTCTGCAGCACGGCGACAGAGCGAGCGGCAAACAACCGACGGCTTGGCCTGGTCTAGCTTAGCCTGGCCTGGTCTGACAGCCACGACAGCCACGACAATCGCGACAATCTCGACAATCAATGACAATCACCGACATTCACCCCAGCCCGGCGGGACGGAGCAGCCAGGACAGGGACGTGGACGGTGAACAGGATGCTGCATGGCCACAGAGGGCAGGATGCTTCCCAATCGCTAGGGGTCTCCCATGCTCGGCCCCCGGGGCGATTGTCTGGGATTGGGCTACCCCAACTCTGACTGGACGCACTGGACCTGCCAGCATGCCCGCCCGTGCTGCTTGTCGTCTCGCATTTTTGCATTCCAGCAAAGAAATAAGACCCGTCCTGATAAAAGTACCAACACCAGCATGCACCACGCCATTGCACATGGGATGGACGCAAGCCATGCCCCCCTACCGAAGGCCGCCCACGCCCACGCCCACGCCACGCCACGCCGCGCTATGCTGTCCTGCACCATACCATGCCATGCCATCTCATTCATCAGCGTCCATTCCATCAACCAGTCTCCTGGCCTGTCTGTCCTGCGGAGCGACATTGACAGATGGCTACAGCTCTCCGCTGGAACCCTCGGTACCAGGCTACGGTGTGGGGAACAGTTGGACTTGTCGTTGCCTCCGTGGCGGTGTCCTCCATCTCACCCGTCAGGTTTGCATGCTGACGGTGCAAGGTTCCCAAAAGGTCGCTAATCTGGGAGTGGGTGATTCCCCAGCCCTACAATGGCAGAAAAAGCAAACAGCCAACAGACACGGTCCACCCCCCTGTCTGCATGTCTGTTGCCTCACTGTGGAGTCCGTCCACCCTCTCTTGGCCCTCACCCACTGCCACTCCGCTCCACTTGAGTCCAATCTTCAGACCCATGCTCAATCCTTTTGATTAAACGGAGCGGGTTGCTTGGCAATGTTGCAAACTGCAAGGTGTGAAGACAGGCCCCGAGCTCGAGCCCATCCCGTCAATCCATCATCAATGTTGGGAGGGGAGAGGGGCAGGGAGGGGAGCACACTACTGTACGGCCGCGCATGCCCACCCTTTAGTGGTCATCTCTCAGTTAATTGATGTCCCCACCGTGCTGCTAACTGGACACAATCACGGACCCGAGCAGGACCGAAGAAGGGGGGAAGCTTTAACTCCTCCGCCCTCCCATTCGAGCTGCGGTAGTATAATCAGACCGGTAGCTTCGATCGATTGATGGGCGACTTGCGGCAGGCGAAATCACGCACGCAGTAGGACGTCTGTCACTGCTCTTCGTGCCCCCACCCAGGTACAGCATGTCTTCGCAGATATGGGTAGCCTGGCCCTCTCCCTACTCTGCCTGCGCCCTCGACCCCTCTGTGAGCTACGGTACGACAGACTTGTTAGGCTCATGACGAGGACTATCAGTAGACGCACAGTGTGGTGGTGTCATCGACTCATCCAACCATCTCCTTCCCCCATCGCATGTGTAATGGTAGCATCGCAGATCCTAACGGGTTGGATAACCACTACACCGCTCAGGCCCTGACCAGAGGGACCGCCATAGCTGCTGCTGCTGGCGTTTCATATCGAGGCAATCTTCACCATGCCCAGTCAATATCATTATCAGAGCTTCTCTTCCAAAGGAGCATACTAGACTGCTCGGTGCAACGGGCAATCCTCCCGGACCCAGAATCAAACTTCTGGTCCCGACAGGTTGGTGCTGGTGGCGCATGTACTCAAAGTTCCAACAGGCGGCCGAACCCAGAATTTCAGGGCACAGCTTGTTACCTTCGTATTCATGCCTATCAGCACTTCCAATGTCTCACAATACCCTCTCGTTTGTTCGCCAAAGCATTACCAACGGATGGCGCCTTGCATTCCCTCTTGTCCGGGGTTGTTTTTCGCCCGAGTCCCATGCAACTGCCCGCCAACGCCTCGTCCGCGCAAGGTCAGTGCGGCAAGCTGACAACGCTGCCGTTGCGCGCCAGTGCCAACACCAATACGACGACAAGTGCTCCCATAGGTCTTTCAGCTCGTCACAAGTCTTCCGCGAAACTGATACAGGTCAAGCCTTCGCCCCCTCTCGGCCCCCCCTCCAACCCCCTCAAGTCTCGATTGATGAAATAGCGTTCGCCAACCCTCGACTTGACCGCCATTCTGGTGCGGCTGTTGGCTCTCTCCGCCCAGGCAATTCGGGCGAGATGAGCCTGTCGTGCACCGTGGCGACGACACGAGATGACGAGAGCCTCACGCCCCGAGCTGTCCCGGTCTTACGCAACACGCTGGGTTGGGTTTCAAAAGGTCCTGCCGGTCGATCAAGATCTCTCACCGTCTCCTCGGCCCCAGCATCAAGTCGGAATCCTATTCACCACCAAATGGATACCGTTGGCGGTCGCTGCCCCTGTTCTGCGACACTCTGTGGTCAGAGACAGCAAATGGTCTATATCCAATCATCGATGAAGGGAAAGAAAACAATAATCGTTGCCATCAATCTCTCTATGGCATCTGCCTCTCACGCATCTACTTCTCGGCTCTTTGGCGCACAGAGCTCTTATCAAGCGGTGTCTGCCGATTCCAATCCACGGAACACGAGCACTGCTTCATCAGCATGTTTTCATTTACCGCGCTTCCAGCGATGGTTATTGTGTAAGCATTGCTTATTCAACAACCGCCTTAAGAGCTTATTTAGCCTATGACCCGGGAAGCACTGTTCGTAGCTTGAACTTTGTTCCTTGCCGCCGTTCGTGAAGCCAGTCGACCCAGCTGAATTAATTTGCCGGTGTCGCCATCGGAACACCAGGTTTGAGTTGATGGTGTGCAAGCTCCCTTGGGTCCCTCAGGGCTCATTCAACCTGTTAGTCACAGCCTAACGCAGACCTGCCCTGGTCATCCCACCAGCAACGGGTAACACGGCGTGGGAAGGGGCACTAGCATCACAATGATCGTCACGACGGCTCGGCCATTTTGATGAAGCCAGTGACCTCGTGGCCTGGGCACAAAAATCCCTTGCAGGGGCAGCTGCCCGCTGGTCGTGATTTAGCTTCAGTCATTGCGCAGAGCTACCAAATATCTGGGCCGGCCCCGGTGGTTAGCATGGCCCTGAGAGCCCTGCCCAAGAGCTCCCTCCTAGCCCTACAAGGTGAACTGCTCCGGGGCGAGCTAAGCTGGAACGTTTCACCCGTCGGGCAGCGGACACCGCCCGCCGCACTAGGCCCAGCAACAACACCGCCGTAAACCACGTTTCGCTGGCTTCCGAGACGAGCACAAGAAAGGCATTTGCGACAACGTCGTCTATGAAAAGATCTTGGAGCCCTTGGATCGGGGACTTGGACATGGGGCCAATAGACTCAGCCAACCGGGCATGTACTGTACTCCGGCTCAAAATCCTGCGCCATTGACGCGCCATGTCTCATGATTTGTTGTTATAGTCAGCAAAGCAGGCGTTTTTCGAAACGGAGCGACAAGACGCCGCAATCACGAGGCCGACACCAACGACCAACACATCCTTCTCAGCCCTACGAATACCCGCCAAGGCTGGACTGAGGGGAGACAGAGCGACGCTAGGGAGAGGCATGTCAGAAAGGAACATCCCTGCTGGGCGACAGAGCCAGGACAGCTCGTCTGCCTTGCAGGGTGCGGGGTGCCTGCTTCTCGACTGACTGGCTGTTAGTGGGACGACTGCCGACCACTGACTCGGGAAGTGGTACAGTGATGGCATCAATGACTTGCCGGGCAGGCGTCATGGCATCAGCGAGGCTCCGCTTCTGACCTGCTCCGACCGGAGAAAGCAGTATTGACGCTGCATTTGTCCGTCAGGGTCATGCAGGGCCATGAGATATCCAGGCCTGCCTGCTAAAATCACCATTAGGAACCGAGCAACTTGAGCACCTGACTGTTCTGTACGGTACAAGTACAGGTACAAGCTCCCCAAACCATCACCCTCGGACCTTCCACCGAAGAAATCACATTGTCCTGTCTGTCTCCTGTCGTTCCCTTGAATCTTTCTCAGTCTTGCCGAGACGCAGAAGCGGTTTTTGTCTACAAATTCTTGTCACTCGATGGGAGGTCAGAGAACATACCCATGTTCTTCTTAAGCAGCCCCTCGCATAAGCGCCCATGTCATGTGCACCCATGGCAACGCATTCTTCTGCCACGGCCTGAACACGATGCGCCGAAGCGAGACGCTCAAGGGCGAGAATGACAGGTCCAAGGGATCATGAGATGGACTCTCAGATCCCCTATGTACAGCCCCATACCCCACGTTGTGAGACATCGACGTCCGGTGGCACTGCCGGCCGGCCTGCACGGACTCATGCCAGTCAACCAGCGCACCCTACCGCGTGCGTACTGTACATGTCTGCATGCCTCTACATACGGACGATAAGACATCAGCTCATCGTTGGAAGGTCAAAGAGCATTCAATATCAAACCGGCTACTGTGGGGTGCCCTCACCCACATAAACGTGAGGTTTCGGCAACGAAACATTCCGGAGGCAGAGGGAGATGGCCCGAGGGAACGGGGTCTACGCAGCACAGTACTGCGTGGTATCCCCCCCCCCCCCACGGAGGTACGGATCTATCGATTTGCAGCGCTAGTTCGAACGTCGAACGTCGAACGTCGATCAGAGTTCCAAGAATAGGAACTAGATTAGACGATCGTCGCGGGCCTAGGCATGCAAAACTTAAAACCAGAGCAGCTTGGACGGATCCGTCTTTGTGTGCAGTAGGCGGCGGGGCTAACGACTGGTTGGCTACCCAGCTACGTCTCCGTTCTTCTGGAAGAAGCCGAAGAACGAGAAGCGGGATACTGTGCTCGGCGCTTCTGGTGCTGGCGGCTCGGCATGCCTGGTGACAGATCTTGTGAGGGCCGAATTTTCAACCTGCAGGCGGCAAGATTTGAATTCCCGTGTCGCACCGCCCATCCGTCCGTCGAACCATGGCGGCACGAGCAAACGTGGGCACGCAGATCTGATCTCAAACCCTCGGCGCCACAGAGGCTCTGCTTACATGTCAGATTCCGAGGGGCAGCTCTCATCCAGTCGACGGGCCTCGCTCAGACGGGGGCTACGACCGACAGATCCCCCCAATATCCCAGCGCAACCTCCACCACCCAGACCACCCACCACTGCCATCGTCCATCTCGCAATCGAGTCCAGGGGCACGCACGCACGATTTGTGCATGCCTGCACGCTTGAGCCGTCTGGCAGAGGGTTGGCCAGGGGCGACGTGCCAATGAACTATCGTTTCCATGCCATGTCGCCGCACTGGACGTCCAAAGTCAAGTTAGAAGCGGATCCGCGGCGCGTACCGTACGGTCAACGAGGCGGGGATAGGCCAGCCAGCACACGCAGGGCTGTAGGCTGGGATTCCGGCTGTTGCGGTCTGTAGATTGGCGAGAAATTAGCCACGGTCCCTGCTAGCTCGTCTTGCTGTTGGTGCGCGCTGCCGTCGACCGCTTTGGTAACGACGTGGAGGTGCTGATCACGCACGCCAGCCACATTCGACTGCCCAGTCTGCCAGTGGAAGACTGCTGCGTCGCGGACGTTGGACGTCCCGTCGTCGCAAACTTGGGCCCATGACACATCGGACTGTGACTTTGCGCCGCCGGCGAGGAGCCCCGACCCTCCAGTGTAGTAAGTGTCAGCCAGCTAAGGTGCGAGGGGCGTCCAGCGTCCGAGGACCCGCCTTGTGATTTTGACAGCTTGCATGGTGACTTCTTGATCAACCCCTCCGACATAAGCACAACGCGACACAACACGGCCGGCCAAGGGAAGTTATCTATATGTTCCTGAGCTTGTCTCCTCCGTACCCATACACACTCGGCAATAACGGGGCTGAAAAGTGTAGTCGCCCACGACACCCATGCATCGAGCTTAACATTTGGTCGCTTGGACCTGGCGGTCTAGGAATTTAAAATTGGGGAATGGGCGTTTTATAAAATCCATGGAACTGTATGGCGTAAGTATGATGGGATTGTGACGGCAGCACGCGTGCCGGAAGACACCTCCAGCCCAGTCAGTGCTACATCTCAAATGGGGCTCCATCGACTGTCTGAACGGCCCTAGCCACGAAAGCGCCGGTGGCCCGGAGCCGCTTCGGTGAAAATGATAGAAGGCCCAAGCCGAAAACGACCAGATCGCGAATGGCTACCTTGATGCAGCAAGGTACGTTGCTTTTTCTCTTCCCCCCTCCCCCCTTTCCCATCGGATAACCGGGGGGGATGGTCTACATACGTACACTCAGATCCGAAAACGTGCCAAAATCTCCAAGGTCTGGATCCGATAACGATCGGACCGCCCTACAAGGCGACGGCGCGCGACAATCGGACACGGCAGCATTATCACATCACGCGTGGCATGTACAAGGTACATGCGCTCAGCCCCCTCTGGTTGCCACGAATGCCCGTTGTGCCATGTCCTCGGCACAATCACACCCTCGCCCGGCAGGATCGGGTTCCCTCTCCCTCAGGCTTGCTAGCAAGCTCCCAGGACCAAGGAGCTGGGTGGACTCGACGGGCGTTCCTTCAGCCCTTTGGGCGTCAACAGGACCCCGTGCTCGGAGTCCTAATCTACCTGCCGAATGAAACAAGCCATGCGAGCTAATCAGGCCAGGCCAAGAGGGGAGCGAGGGAGACAGAGAGGGACAGTGAGGACCAGACAGATGGGTCGTCAACCCCACAGGGGTTTCTGAGGCAAGACAGGCCTGAAAGTCCCCGGTGCACGGCGCGAGAGTCAGAGGAAGCGAGAGAGCGAGTGAGGGAGACGAAAAGATAAGAGGGCGTAACGCTGGACCCTTGGCCCCTTCATCTCCGTGGTTGCAGTCGCTTAGGGGGTGGGAGAGGGGATCATGGGCCCAAAAACTGCAGCGTCGACCACGACCATGCAACGTCCCGCAGGCTTGTTCCCTCCACCCCGGCACGGGTTCCGAGACCCCGTCGCCTGCCCCTCGAGTCTGTCCCTCTTCTCTTCTGTGCGTGTGGCGCCTCTGATCAGTCCCGCAAATGCCGGCCACGATCTTCGCCTTGCTTTCCCCTTCGCCCCTCCCAGGTCTCCTTTCCCACTGCGACGGCACACGGGGCGGAAAACGTGGCAAAGCTGCAGCTAGGAAAGTTTCGCTCCCAGTCGTCGGTGGCGTCGCGGACCAACGGCGTTTGGGGGGAGTCTGTTTGAACCATTGACGAGCACCGGCACAGCCCAATTTCCGCGACAAGGTTTCAACCACTGATAAGTTGTCTTTGCCCGCCTACCCCATGTGTTCGAGCTGTTGAATGTTATTTTTAACATTTCCTTCGCCTTCTGGTGGTTGCATGCATCACACGGAGGAAACCAAACGTGTGTGTGTCCTGATGAAATATTGAAACATGCACCCTTATACGCACGTGTCTGTGTGGGTGTGTGAGTGCAAGTGTGTGTGTGTGTGTACCGCCCCGTCACAGGGCGGACCTGATACGCATTGCTCGAACGCCGGGAGTGCATGGGGCATGGCACCTTGCTCCCTGGGGAAGCTGGGCAGCCGGTGCCATGTAGATTGCAATCTTGTTTCTGCCTGGTCTCATCAGAAACGAACCGGAACGCTAAATGAACGGCCATTGGAAGGGAGGGTGTGGACGGGTTCGATGGTTCACGAGCGGGCGAACGAACCACACGCTGCTTCCAGAAGTCTTCTCCCGCTGCCCGTGACAGGAAATTAACAGTTCGAGGTCTTACTATATCGCGTCGGTAGTGTACCAGACTATGGAGCCGTCGACGACCTGCATCCCCTGCCTATCTGCCTAGGTGCCTGCGTCGGTATCAGGCTGGCGTATCACGTACCCTTCCATGGTGCCCAATACCCTAGGGCAGTCGCAATAGCGGGCATCATAGCAGCAATAGTCGATTAGTGCTCACGATAGTGGCAGCTTTCTTGCCCAAGGACTGCATCCGCCCTCGAGAGCATCGAGGGTTCCAAAGCCCCACTGTGCAAGTAACACCTGTGAGACCCAAGTGCCTGAAAGCATTCCGTTGATCGATGTCACCGTTTCGCACAGTAGCAGTCAAATGCACCCTTACCCTTGTCATCTCGTTTTCTTGTCTTCTGATCAGGGAACAGCAGCCAATTGATGCCATCCGCCCTTCAGCCCTTTTTTTATTCTTGTCTCGTCTCGTCGTTGAGGTTGTATTTTGAGGTCGTACGGAGTTACCCAAGGCGTGGCAAAGCCCTGCCCAGCATCTTCCAACCCCAGCCTCTCGCTCTCTCGCTCTCTCACTCTTACGTGCTCGATTACAGCCTCAATCTCGGGACTGTCACGATCTCCGTCCTGCCGTGCAACTGCAAGTATTCTCCCTTCTTCCCTCACATCCCGATACCCCGGTCATCATTTACACTTTCTTTCCCCCTTCGCGCCCTATCAGGCCAGGCGATGGCAGGCAGGCTGCATAATCCGTTCAACCTTGATTCGACCGCAAGTAACTGCCACCACTGAATTTACAGTTCCGCCGGTTCCCACCTCCACCTCCACCTCCACTGTCCCCCCTCCCCCTGGCGAAGCAGTTTGGGGGCGAATACTGTCAGAGCTCGGTTCGTCCCCCCCAGCCCAGCCCACCCACCCACACTCACGCACGCACAACTGGCACGCACGCACGAGAGATGCACACAGCCCGGGTACCTGATCCCGGGCTCCTGTCCGTCCGTCCCTTCTTCCCCCCTTATGCTCTTCCCGTGGGGAGAGAGGGTGCGTGCATGGGCGCACCTGGCAGCCCGGGCTGGCATGTGATGCGATGCGATGCGATGCGATGCAATGCATTGCATTGCCTTTCCACCCAGCCCAGTTGCAAGCTACCCAGCCCAAGCCAGCCCAGGCCCGCAGGCATATCGACGCGTCGGGGCAGTTATATGGATCGGGAGGTTAATGCGAAGGGGGGCGGGGGGAGGGAAAGAGAGGCGAAGACGGAGGCGTCAGGTCCCAACCCACGGCGGAGCTCATCAGATTACTTTGCACAGTTAGTTAGTCGTCTTTGCACAACTTTTGAGGCTGGCGCTATTCCGCACATCCTCTAAGGCCTCCGCAGAGGGTTGAGATGTGATATGAGACTTCCCCTCCTCGAGTCATTACCCGCGTCGAGTGCGCTCTCGTTGCCGTTCCTGGCGGGTATCCACCTGGCGCGGTGCGGGAGACGATAACCCCGGGGGAGGGAAGCACGCCTCGCGCAAGGGCGGAGTGGTAGATCACATAGTGCACAACGTGCAGGTGTATTATTCTTTCTTCCGTAGCGTGTGCGTGTCCATCAAGGCACACATGCAACGCACGCACGCACGCTTTCACACTCCCACTCCCACACACACACACACACACACACACACACACACACACACAACGCACGAGGCGCACATGTCCATCCCATGTCAGTTGCATGCCGCTACTGCTGGATGGCGGGGAGGGAGCCTTGTTGCCGTCGCGCAGTGGTCCCTCCCCCCATCCACCATGTCCCGCCAGGGGCCGCGTCGTCGTCGCAAAGCCAGAGAGCTCCCGGGGCGTGGCACATCCGCATGTCCGTCCGCCAGTCAGCCAGCCAGCCAGGTCCCGCCCAGGGCAGTACATACAGGGCTTCCTGCATTAGAGTGTCCCTGTCGGTACAAGCCCCATATATGATGTGACGCTCTTCTCACCAATCATAACTTTTAATTTATCCTTTTTTTATTAAACTTACACTGTTACAGCGAATTCGGGATGTAATGCTACAGAAAAGCTACCTTTTCTACACTTAATTTTGCTTTGAAAAGCTGGTATTATTATTGTAGTACGCACAGACGAGACAGGAGAGTTAAGGGACCCTTCGCCAACGCCTCAGAAGTCACGGACTAACATTCTAATGCAGGAAGCCCTGTACATGGACACACACATACATGTGCATAGTAAGGGGCCCCTCTCGATACTACGGCGTAGGTTTTGCTCCGGGCAGGACAAGGCTGGCTGCATTATTATAAAAGTATAGCACATATAGATCATGGGGGTCCTTTGGGGGGGGCACAAGGTTTAGGGGACCCCTCTCCCGGCAGGAAGCCCGTAGGGCAGAGGAAGCTGTTGTTTCTGGCGTGCCGAGAAGGTTTTGCCCTGGGGGCGTCAGCGGCATCGCCCCTTGCTAGGCGGGGATGCATGCATGCGAGATCTAAGCACGAAGGGGGGAGACGGGGGGGGGAAGGGAGCGAGGGAAGGGTTCTGGTTGGCCTGGGCACATACACATACGTGCATAAGAAATATGTTGTGTTAGCATTAGAGTTTGGCCGGGGGGCTGTGCAAGACAGAAGGACGGACAAGAATTGCCTGCCTCGAGCCTGCCCGGGCAGAGCTGCGATTGAGCAGGTTTTCTTGTAACCTCTTTTTGATATTCCTTGTTTCAATATCACACCTACGCCTGGAGGGGACCGGCTCTGGTTGGCGGGCGGTGGTATCATGGCACAAGCTCCGCCTTGGATGAATCAGATACCACACGCAGCTAAAAGCAGGTCGTGTAGGTAGGCAGGCCGGCCGGTTGGGGTGGCAGCAGGCAAGGCCATGCCCTCCATACGGTGTTGCAGTGTGTGTGAGAGGGGGAACATGAGTTCCAGAATTGGGGGAGTCGTGAGACAAAACCTTCACTGCCACACGGATAAGTGCAGGTGAGTAGGGCCGGGTGCCGGGGCACAGAGGGGGCCTTGTGCGCCCCGTTGTGGAGATGCTGTTGGGCGTGGTGATACCCGAGGGAAGACACGGGAGATCGATCGACGTTTCCCGGGGCGAATCTGGGAAGGGCAGGGCGGTTGCGAGATGCCGCCCCCATTCCATCCCATCCCATCCCGTCGCATCGCCCGCCGGCGGGATAGAGAAAAGAGAGAGAAAGAGGCCGTGGATGCGATGGCACGAGTCTCGAGCGCAAGACAGGACGGGAGCTGCAGCTGCAAGCTGCATAGCCATGACTCACTTGGTGTCAGATGGCCGTTGCAGAAACACAAATCGGCCGTGAGATTTGTTCGCGCCGTGAGAGTCGAGCATTCTGGTCCGGCACGCGGTTGACGGATGATCCCAGGAAGCCTGGGAGCCGGACACAATGCAGCGGCGGCGGCCGCAGCAACAACAACACATGGGCCCGGGGAGGCCTCTTGGGTGGTGTCTGTGTCTGTGGAACTGAATCAGGGAACATTCGAGTGTGTGTGTGCAGTGTGCTCGTTTGATGCAGGATGGGGATCATCAAGTCAGGTCAATGCGAGCTGATCTTGCGCAAAGACGTCAACGGAGATCATGTTCGTCTCTTCGTATCACACTTTCGTGGAGTGTCGTCGTGGGTGTGTTCTAGACTAGCAAGTACACGTAGCAAACTATAGGTCTAGGTAGTCCAGCTGAGAAACACGTAGGCGCGCCTAGAAACCTGCATCTGATACAGTAGGCTGTCCATAGGCCAGCGTGCTTTACACGCCTGCATTGAACACAGCCAGCCCTAGCCAGCCCTACCTAACCAGCCTAGGCGAGAAGGGGACCGCCACTGATGGCGTGTCTAGGCCTTCCAAGGCCGTGGCTCAGGGGCTAGGTGCCGAGACTTTCAGCTCTCCGCGGGCGGCTCAGGGGGGTCCACACACACACTCGCGCACACACACACACTCGCGCACACACACACACACAGCATTGACTTGTGTGCGTCCATCTTGCCATCTTGATCCCTGACATTGCCAGACCCACTCTCGACCTCACATCTAACCCCCCGTACGAAAGACACGAGATGTGTTCGTACAGTACGAGTAAAGAGTGCCACCGAGCGAGCGAGTGAGTGATTTATCGTCCCCATTTCAAGCACCACCCGCCACCAATTACTCACTGTACATGCATTAGCTGACACGTTACTCGGCCCAGCTATGTATAGACGTACAAGCTCTGGGCTTGTGAGTGCTGCCATGGACATATGTCGGGTGAGGCAAACATCATTCTGCGACTACCGACTCAGGGGCACACCAACCAACACACGATGTCTCTGAGATCGTGTCCCAGGAAAGCATGTCATACCGAGACAGATCCAGAGGGCTGCACCACCGGGAGCGTGCATCATTGCCCAGTAGTCGCCTCCGGCTTGTCACGATCAGGCCTGGGTACACCCCCCTATAGGGCAAACACCCGTGACACCAGCGCCAGAGGTGTCTGAGTCGGTCGTCGATGAGCTGCCGTCTTTGGGGACGGCGCCATTGCCTGGTCTCGGTAATACATCCCCCCCATTCCACGGGCATCCAACGGTCAGCCGCGTCCGCTGCAACACACGTGAAATATCTCGTGGATGTGTGATGGCCCCATGTGGCACGTTCCATCACCTATTAGGTCATTCAGGCAGTGGGGCCCGTGGTAACGACCCACCGAGCTCCTGAGCATGGTAGGGAGCATGCGCGCTTCCGGTTCTGGGCGCGCGAGATGCAGAAGAACTTGGGCTCGTGTCACGCCGCACGGCATTCGACGTCGACCAAGCTCTTGTGTGTCTGTGAGTGATCGAGCGAGAGAGAGTGTGTGTGTGTTTGTGTTTGTGTATAGTGTCTGACCGGCCTAATCGCCGGGGCTTCCTTTCACGGCCCTTTAAAAAATGAGGCCAAGGGGGTGGCCATCTCGACGACACGGCCCAATTGGAAGCGCGAGGCAAGGGGTTACGGCCGAGGTCTTCCCAGTACGGGCGGTTCCATTCGCCTTGGGGTTGTCTCGTAGGGCCGACTCAGACACGCTTCCTGCCGACCTCATAGGTCGTGTTGCAGCATGCAGGTCTGAGTGGGAAAAGATCTTGTGTAACGCATCCTGCCGACGGCACTGACGGCTCCAAGACGGTCTGGTGGTTCCGGTGGCAGGATGTTCGGTCTTGGGGGACGGGGCCCGGGGAACTGGTGCTCAGAGCTTCTAGACGCACACACAATCTCGGCGTCAACTTCCTGCCCAATGGCATCTTGCCTGCACGGGCGCGATGACCTCAGTCCGGCCTGTTCTCAATTCTTGTTGCGACTCTACTGACTCGACGGGCGGCCGCTGACCTAATGGAATGGGGAAGATCAACTACACATTGCGCAGATTGCTTTACGGGAATGCTTCGTTACCCGGACAATTCACCGCCCCGGAGTAACCATTCCGGAGAGATGTTGGCCAGTGGGTGGCACGGTGTATTGATCAACTGCTCTGCTCGAAGGTGCATCCACAAATTCGTTGTCAGCACGAACCACAGCCCAACGTCGTCTCAAGCACCAACCAACACAGGGACTTTCAAGGTTTGACGTCGAGCCATCGAGTGCCTCTTACGTTACGTCCCCACTGAGGGGGCGGGCAGCCGCTTCTGGCACTCTGGAGATTTTCCTTTTGGCAGAAGCTTCATCTCCGGGAATAAGAGATCATCGCCGAAAGAGGCTGCAAGGTGGGTCAGTCGGCCTGGCTTATCACCCATTCACCCATCGACGCCCCACCCCCCTCCATTTCCCCTTCTCCGGGCATGTCCATGTACGCCATCGCGGGTACCCGAAGGGAGGGCAGACAACCTCCGCCGATCACAGTCTGAGTAAGCTGCCACCTGCCAGTCAGTCAGGCGGGTCAGAAATAGCCCAACGGGTTGAGCCTCAATGTCGACCGCACTGCCGGCCGACAGCGACGACGACGACGACGACTGGACCACGAGAGCAGAGCAAGCGCTGCTCTCCGGACACGCAGACGGACGGAGAAAGACATTTGCCGGCCTCCTGTGGCTTGGGGTGGCTGCCGCCGGTCAGACGCCGCGCCGCGTGCCCACCATGGGCCTCATTTGATGGCTGCCACCGCGACGGGAGGAATATGCGATCACCGATCACGTTGGCGATCCCCTCATGCACATGGCGCAGCTGAGGCCACGCGCGTGATGCCCGCTCGTCCAGGGCGGCGGCAACGTCTGCGGCCTTGACAGGCGAGTCCGAGGCTGGGGATAACTCGATATTTCTTCGGGGACACACGCTGCAGACCATCTGAGCCGCAGGATGCCGGGAAAGGGAGCTTCATCTGGCACGAGGGGCCGGTGGACCGGTCTCCGAGACTGACGTTGCCTTGCTTTTTTTATTTTTTACCCTTCGGGATATCTCGACGCGGGGGAGGGTGAAGGCCCGGCCATTGTGACGAACGTGTGTCTGTCGGTACCGACGTCTATGGGGACGGCAGAGTAAGCATGTATGTCATTTCGGTTCAACCAGCCCGACACGGCCATGGTACTCTGCTCTCACACACCCACCAGCCCAGGCTGCGCCTCCCTCCTGCAGCTGCCCCTGCATGTGTCGTACAGGGCCTGATATCAAAAGTGCGAGGTGTTTTTCCGAGCCTCCCGTATTTGCTGCTCACCTCCACCACCACCACCACCATGTCACCAGCGCAAACAAAAAGAAGAAAAAAAGGAAAAGCATCCGTGCCCGTGACGACGATGACGGGGCTGCATTGCATTGCATCCGCTCGGCTTCGTGTCATCCATCTCCCAGTCACAGAGTTTTGTCCGGCGCAATGCAATGCGAGGAACTTTTTCCACCACGTCAACCATCATACCCGCTCACGTTCACGCGTGCATGGTGATAAGCAGGAGCAGCAGTCGATGGGCACTCACGTTGACAAAGGTAGACAGATTACTGTACGTAGACATGCAGACCACGGCGGCATGGCCGACCGTATGTACAGCAGAGGCCCGGCCGTCATCGGACTGCCGATCCGGATCTGCCCTGCGGCAAAACCAAACGTCGTCCAGAAACGTCTCCCCACAGGGCTGACACAGGGCAGGGCCCCGGATTTTCCCTCCCTGCAGGAGAGAGGCGCAACCCTGGCACACGCCCTGGCAGCCAAACGGAGCTGCGCTGACAGGACGGTTGCTACTACTGGTGGACTAGACTACCCAGACTTACTCGGTACGGTACTGAGGGAAAAACAGGTGCCGTGTGACGTGTCGAGGCTGCTGCCGCTGCCGCTTGCAAGCCCTCTGGTACGTAAGGCTGCAACAAGGGCTGACGGCGAAACGAATCACCTGATGATGTTAGACGGAGGTTGATAGGGTCTGGATGCAGGGCGCCGCAGCGTTTCTTGCGCTCCGAAGGGAGGAGGGAGATTGATGATGATGCATCACCCAGGGTGCCCGCCTCATGCAGGGAATGCCCACCCCAGGTGTTGCTCTCACTGGTGACGAACCACTCACTCGCTCTTACTCGCTGGGTCGCCTAACTACCGTAGTAGCGATCTAGACTAGCCCGT
The DNA here is from genome assembly GCA_014872995.1 of Diaporthe citrichinensis. NCBI lineage: Eukaryota > Fungi > Ascomycota > Sordariomycetes > Diaporthales > Diaporthaceae > Diaporthe > Diaporthe citrichinensis. Next base: position 21,298 of record JADAZR010000088.1, on the reverse strand, counting down.
GTTCACTGCCTAGTTCTCACGCCCTTCCCTCATATCAAACCCTCACATAATCACTGGTCACACAGGCGCGCGACAAAAGCCCTCACACCCGCCCTGCCCATCTCGCTACAATAGTCGCCCATACCGCGTCTCCCTGACTGGCTCTTGGAGACGGCGGCGCCTGGCACCTGGCCTGAGGGTGTGCGTGTGCTGACGCCCCCGCGGGCCTCAGGTCCTGATTGCAGCGGCTGGCACTGCACTGCTGCCGTAACACAACCAATCAAGCCCGGTGGGGAATTTATTATGCAGAGCATCGGCTGGCCTGAGCGAATATTCCCACCCGCTCTCTCTCTCCTCGGACCGGGTGTGGCTACACAATTCCTGACAGCAGGGTCCCGCTTCGCGGTTCGAACGTGGTGTTATTTTGACGTGTCTCGTGACTCGAAATTTCGGGGGCCGAAAGGGCCGGTCCGTTGAAAGGCTGCTCCACGGGGAGGGGACAGGGTACTACTACTTTTGTCTGTGTCATCTAGTCGGGGCTCCAGTCCGGATATACGTGATTATGCCCTGGCAGCCTGAACATGATATATCCCAGCTGGGCCCGATGCGTGTGCGACGTAGTCGTTATTGCGATACCTCACATCCGGCCTTGGTCATGTCCACTTTGGTGCCGGACTCGATGGCACCTCAGCCATCCAGCCAGGGTAACCTCATTGCGTGCTGATGAAGGGCCCCAAGTCGGTACCGGGGAAGACTGGTCGCTACCTGCTTAGTGGGAGGTGATCACTATTCACTTGGCCATCCGCCCGTGATGAGGATGGCCGAAAGGAATCGGAAATCTCTCAGAGTCATGAAGAACACGCGATGGTACCCAATGACATCTGGGGCGACTCACTGACTCCACCGCTACCACGCAAAACCAACAGACTACCAGTAGATGCTGCTGCAATGCACATTGACCATCAACACCAGACGGATGTAACGGCAGAACAGAAATAATCAAGATGGCGGCTGATGATGATCAGACTCTTGGACGATGCCAGCGGTGGCCCGCGGTGGCCAGTCAAGATCGACATCGCCCTCGTCGGTATGCTATTGGGCACGCCGGCCAGCCAACCCCCTATCGTAGCTCCAACTTCCTTCCGCCAGCCCGACGGGGTGGATACCCGAGCGGTAGGGCAATCGTAGCGGGCTTGTCGTCGGCTGCGAGGTGCGTCGTCGGGAGGGCACTCTGGTGGGTTTGTTCGTGCCGATCCCCCTGAAGCAAAGCCGGCAGTGCTGGAGCAACATCACCGGCCACGAGAGAAAAAATGCTTGCCTGCGCGTGCGTGCCTGCATAGCCATGCTTCCATGCCACGGATGAGTTTCTTCAGCCGTACTAGTCGACGCCTCCTTGACCGCGCCAGTGACGGGAACAGCAGTTCTATGCGCGGCTGATGCTGTGGCGAACGCGGTAAGCAAGACATTGAACACGCAGAGTTGCCCCTCATCCGGTCGTGTTGGGCGGTGTGGTTGGTGGTGCGCCATTGAGGGAAAAAACTGCCCATTGCCAAGCCGCGACCATTTGGTGCAGTGCAGGAGCTTACGTTTCTGGGTGCACCGGATTGTACGGGTGCGTTGTGCAAGGCCAAAAGTTTGTTTCCAGAAAGTTTCTAGAACTTTTCTAGCGCCATGCAAGGGAACATTCTTCATCCATGGCCGCGGCACCTCACTCGCCTGCTGCTCAGGCAGACGAAACCTCTAGCCAAATTTACCTAGGAACCCGAGGGACGGGCCCCGGAGGGGCTGGTGAGCGTGCGCTGCCGGAGACTACAGCCAAGTTCATCTCCGGCCCCAGACCTCCGGTACTGGTCTCCCATAATGGCGATCGTGACATTGCGATGGGAAGAAGCGAGACGGGGATGAGAACCTGCCCTAGGGCTAATAAACGCTAATTGGAATCTTGAAATCGTCACCATATTTCGACTAATCTTACTGCTTCGGGTGTAGCACGTCCCAAGTTACGGAGCCGACCACGCGATATCGACCTGGGTAGTGCCCCATGGCAGCCTAGCAAATGATGAAAAACAAGGGCAGATCTCCAGCGCCAGGCCGTGCGCATCTCCGCCAGGTTTTGGAATGACAGCTTCAGCACGCAGGGCAAATCCGTCGATCACCGCGTGTCGCCCTGCACATCTCTGCCCTTCTGGCTCCCCAGCGAGCCTAGCATGTGCCCAGGCACAGGCACAACAGATTGATTGATTGCTCCTGGATCCCATTATACCGTGCAGTCAGGCAGGCCACACGCCCTCTGGAACGACACGTTACAGCTGGAACGGGTCGTCTCAACTCTATCTGGCGTTAAAAGTCCCCAATCCGGAACCGTGCTTGCCTGCCCTGTGGCCCCTCCCCATTACCCCTTCCCGACAAATTAGACCGAGACGGACCGGGGCGGGCTGAGATGGGGGGCCAACCGAAGGGTGTGCCCTTGTTGCTTTGCTTGTTGTAGATACGATACATACAACTCTCAAACACATAGAATGCCTGCTCCGGTACGCGAGAGGGGGGGGGGCTCAACGCAGCGCTGAATCCTCCGCGCGGACGGCAACGATGAGGCAGGGCGATGGCACCTCATCTGCCCCCCATCCACCCAGGCCTGGCTCGCCTGGACATACTGGATACACGTATTACGTGCTCCGTGCAGTGGGTATCAGTGCCTGTGTAGAGAGATCCAAGGGGACCCTTCCGGAGCCCGTCCCAGACGGCCAAGACCCCGAACAGCGAACAATTGCAAGGGGTGACGGGGACTCAACTCAAAGGGGGAGGGAATGATGAAGCTCCCCCAAAGGGCCCCTCCAGTCTGGCCACTCACTCTCTATGCCTGCCAGTGGAGACAGGCCGTGCCTTTGCTCTGCTTGCCTGCTGTCCGGGCTGCCGTGCATTTCCTCATCTCGGGCTGAATCCTGCCCTTCGACCACGCACGAGGACAGGACCATTACCCGGTCGTTCACCGAGTCAGTCGTCGTAGGTGGAGACCCATCTTTGACAGCAAACGCAGTGTGCCCCCCCTGATCTGCCACACACGCGCACACAATATTCAACCAAGCACAACACTACTACTGTAGCTCTCCACCCGTCCATCCATCCCCCCCCCCCCTCCCCGCCCTGGCCTTGTATGAATTTCTCAGTGGGGCGCCCCCAAAAGGTCCTACCGACCGGACGCGTGCCCACTCACTCCCCTGGTGGTCCCCCTTCCCGTGCTGTGGCCCCAATGTATCCTTTTGCAAGGCTGAAAGAAAGCCATGTGTTGACAGGGCCCGGTCGCGTACCGGTACCTGAAGGGGAGGGATGGGGGCCCGAGCATGGGTGTTCGCTGTGCTACGGTATATAACGCCCGCCATGCGATTCGCCAGCGCCGCTCGTGCGGGTGCCCAGGTGGGGATTGGGTGTCTCCACTGCGGATTTCTCTCCGAGCCGGGGCGGAAAAAGGAAAAACGAGAGACTTGGTTTTAGTTTGCTTTCCCTTTGGCCTGCTGCTGCTGCTTGGTGCTGCTTGCTGTCGTCGTCGTCGTCGTGCCCTTGTCCATGTGGGTGGGTGTACTTGCATGTGCCTCGGCAGTGCGTGCAAGCGAGCTTTCCTCTCCTGCGGAATGAATACCTGGGTCCCCATCATCGTGTAAGGCTGACTCGGGGCTAAGGATTTTCGTGTGTGCGGCTGCCTGGCTGATGGATACATATGCACAGTACACACTGTTCAGGATTCATTCGGCGCGACTTGGGGGATTGGGATGCGCACTAGATGGTATAGTGTGAGATCTTTGTCAGACTTGCCTCTCTTAGCCTGATGCTGTGGCACTGGCGGGGAACTTTCACCGGTGCTGTGTAATCGCCCACGCCCAAGTCCGGTGCGCCAGGCGCATGTAAGCGTGACAAAGTTTTTTAAAGACTCTGCAAGGAGGATTGTGGGTATGGACTCAATGTAGGGGGCCGGATTACATGATATGGCTTGTGCAGCGTGTCGGGGCGGTCAGACGTACTTCGTACCGGAAGCAGCTGATCAGGACTCGTCAGCACGATGCAATCCCTCTCAGGGCCCAGATATTGGATTAGGATAGAGTCTTGATTTCGCCCAATCATAAAAGTTGATGTACGCTGGAAAATAATGCAATGAGTCACTGGGGATTGAAAGCTCTTAATACTGTCGTATATGATGTGTTGAAGTCAAGCAGTGATGTGGCACAGTCGCAAGGCGAGGACTTGGCCTGCATTGCATCGAATAAGTCTACAACAGAACATCATCAGACACCACCCTTCGGTTTAACAAGGGCTGTTTATGTGATTTTCCGTCAGCATGCACTAATCATCTCGTCATCGAGACATGCGGTCTGTATGCCGCGGGTGGAATTCTTGTCAGGTCATCCGATCATGGCGCCCTGGAGGCCTTCCAACTGCCTATGACCATCGTAACAGCCCTAGAGCACAGTGAAAAGTCTGTGATTGCCTCGCCATCTTAGTATGGGCGGTCTCAGTTCAGATAGACTCCGGCCGCTGCGACCTGAATGCATACGAAGGTGGTTGTCTTTGCTTGCTGCTCGTTCACCGTCAAAACCTTAAGAACTGTGACTGGAAGGGTGGGCTACAACTTGTGCATTGATGATTTTAGGGATGAAAGCCTGTATCTTACATCAAATAGGTCGAGAATTAGAGGAAGATAGCCAGTCCATATCAACCCCTGGTGCGAGCCTTAATGACTGCCAAACAGTTAACTGACGCTGCGGCTGACGAGTTGCAGCGAATCAACCAGCTACTCTCATACAACAGAAGTCACTGACTCTACATGTGAGGGGTTCGCCTGGGCGACGTGCTCGGAGGCTCGATATGCTCATCATGTGAAAGCCATGAATCGGCAGGCAGAGGGGTTGAGGGTTGACGCTGTGACACCGATAGTACATTAGTGAAGATGACAGCTGTCTTTCAACCAAGACACTTGTTGGGCCAGCTCTTAGTGCAAGAAGTGTCGTTGATCCGGGTTACGCTCTGAAACGGGTACTCGTTTAAGGCGCACTAAGATTTGAACAACAAGAGGACTTATAGTTCTTTTTCGGTCGCATGACCAACCCAAGTTGAAGGATTGGACAATCCGTCTCTGAGCCGGTGCAATAAGATGCCTAAATCCAGGAGATATGACCCCAAGAATCCAGGTCATTCGCATGAGTCTTTCATAGTCCCTAATCTCGTCCTCGTGTCACAGTGTAGTCGCGGAGGACGGACTTTGCCCCAGCCAGCCTTTACCTCTGACCAGTCACAATATTTTTGAAGACTGCCTACGGTAGCGACTGGATCGTTCGGATTCTGTCTTGTCTAGTGTCGTATGTAGTAGACTCGCTTCTGTCTGAACTTTGGAGCTATTAGCTAAAGCAAGTGATCGGACATTCTCAGGTACGGTGAGTAGCCGTGAACCTACGAACACGGAATGACGCACAGATTTAAAAGCCATAAAAGCAAATATAGCCCCATACGGCGTCAAAAAGGCCGACTGTCAAAAGCCCGGCACGCGTGGAAATGGTCTCTACCCTAAAGGTTCCGTGTTATGTCGGCCGGCCTAGCTCCGGACACCATGGACAGTGGGTTCTAAATAATCAAGATGCTTGGTAGCCATTCGACTATTAATAAGTGCATGCGACCGTATCAATTGCTTGTCTTCTCAAGTTCGTCAGCTCTTCGTTTATGCCCACTTCAACATATCCTTCTACAAACCGAAGCATGGCCGCAGTCAAAATTCCAACGCTGCCCTCTCTGGCATGGGCGATATGGGCCTTGATTCTTCCCGTCGCAATGGCCCACCACAACCCTGTCAAATGGGAAGACCTTATGATCGCTACGAACAATTTCCCTCGATTCTTTGGCGAGGTCGCCAAGGTTAATCGGACTGGCGAGCCGAAGGTGGTTTCTGCTGTATTTGGTAACGGAGAACCGTCCATTGAGCCAATAAATTGTACTTGGAAAGACGAAGAGTTCCGCTGCGATTTCGAATGTGGCGGCTGTGCAACGATGGGTCCTGAATGGCTCGACGCCATCGACCAGTTCCAAAGAGTCCCCCCGCCTCAGATCGACTTGAATGGCCTCGCTTTTATCGCTGATAAAGGCTTACAAGCTCAGAAAGACGGAATGTGGCGCAGGAGCTTTTTCTTCAATCAGACGGACTTGGGTGATGGGAAGATTGAAATTGATAACACTATTGTGCAACTCAACTTGGTAAGCTCATGACCCGGATTGCTGCCATCGGCGGGCATGCTCAAGGTTCCCGAGCCCTGTGATTTGACAATACTTTACCATCGCTTTCCATGACATTGTTCGGAAGCTGACAAGCAGAGATAAAGGATACAGACGAGAAAGGTGACCTATGGGAGGGGGATGCGCCGGATCGATACCAAATTTACACTGGGGAGTTTGTCCATGGTAATTCGACGCCATCTTGCGACGCATCCCAAGCAAGAGACACCGCGGAACACACTGCACTGAACCAACCGTCTTGGGATGCCTTGTACCCAGCCAAGGAGAACAAGTTGGTCTATACCGTGCAGGACGGGCGCCTCTACCTAACCTGGCGTATCACGTTCAATCTCAAGGACAGGGTCGGTGATGACTTCATTGCCTGGGTCGACGCTCGGGATTGCAACAGGGTCGTCGCTGCCGCGCCCGCAGAGATGGGCCTTTACATCAAGAGTCTGGAGGACTTTGATAACGCGCAGCGCCAGCTGTTCCTGGACCATGGACTAGACGTAGTCCATGGACTGCGTGATTAAGCAAACTGGCTCTCTAGGGCAAGCATCGAGCATTGCTTGATGTGAGTATTGGGAGGATGAAGGCTTTAAGGGAATCTTATTGATATGAGAAGAGAGCCGAAGGCGGAAGCCATTACAGCGATTCCACTCACCTTTCTTTGTTCGGATTCCGGCTGAAGCTTCTGCAACAACACAATACATGCTGGACTCTTCGCTCTACGTTAGTACAGCAATACTCATATGATATCGTAGAGAATTTGTTCTGAACAAACCGATTGCGCCTTCATGGCGATGCAGAGGCTTCCATTTTCATCATAGCCTGAACAATGATATCCCTACCTACCAACCGGGCTGATTTATTCGTAACGCTGTTCTTTTGATAGTAACTCCACTTGCAGTTGACTTACTCGAAACTGTGCTACTGCCTATACTGAGGTAAAGTGGCCTGGCAATCACTCCCTGCCGATGTAGCATAGTCACATTGTATTCCGGCAACAGCACTTTAGTTCCATCATCTGTTTCTCCCCAAATGACTCATATACGGTAAGTACCCCAGATCAAGCAGCCGTCTGACAAGACTCTCCGTTTCGTCTTCAATAAACGTGAGGTAACCGCAACAGGCTGCCCGCCCACCCAGGCTGCATCAATGCCGGGCATGCTAAGACACGCGCGACCCTTTTGCAACATGCCACCGAACGGGACAGAGACTCCGTTCACGGCTTTAGAAAGGAGGCCGAGATTATCCACCGGTCGGGGGCCGGGAGTGGGACATGGGGGCCGGATTCAAGACACGTCTGCGTCGGCCCCCAAATGGCACTCACACATAGCCTATCAATCCTCCCGTGCCAGAGCACGCCGGCCCGCGGGTCGACTGCGGGCCTGCCCTCTTTGGCGGTTGGGTAGCATCGTCAAGCGACTCATTCTGCTTACTCACAGCAGTCAGACGTGGCAACCAGGTGGTCTCCCGGACGGGGGGGGGGGGTTGGTCGGTGGTGGTACCGCGGCTTATGGCCCCGCCCAGGAGGGCTTAATGCATGTAAGATATGCACATAATACACCCAACCATCTTGGCGCGATCGAGCAAAGGGAAAAAGGGTACCCAACTCTGATGCTCACCTTGCCTGCCTTGCCATCCTACCTTCCTGTTGTGCCCCCGCCCGGCCGAGTATCTCGTCAGCCCCGTCGCTTAAGGTCGGGCCCCTCCCCCCTGCGAACCTTTGGGGATCGCGGGAGCAAGTGACACTACAGCCCTACGCAAGTCGACTTGTCATATTCTCCGTGTCACGAGGAATACGTTGCTTTGCATGCATTGATCTCCCATGGCGTGATGACGCCCCAAAAACCCAGGCCCGGCCCATTGGCCTGTGCCTGCCCCCCTCCGTCCCCCCCCAAGGCATTTTCCGCACAATCTGGCGCACGCTACCGTTCGACATCAGGCAGGTGCTATCTGGGTATGCCCACGAGGTGTTATTTTGAAGTCGTCCGTGGGCTGACGGCGGCTCGGGACTGGTGGGGCGATCTCTCGATGCAGAACACGTGGCTTGTTGGCGAGGGTGTTGCGAGCATCATGAGACCCGGCACAGGAATTGCATACGGCTAAATAACACATGGTTAGATACCCCGATCACGTCTGCGGACGGGGCCTTGATGGGACTCTTGCATGATGGGCTATCTCAGGCTATAATCCACGCCCAGCGAATCCGTCCCCGGCACACCGGTCACGTATCAGCTTCGAGCTTGCAGTCGGTCGGTGCCCCAACTCGGTAGATTCTCCCTTGTTGAATGCAATTTTATTCGCACTCAGGGCATCCTTATGGCTGGTTGGTTCTCTCATGCACTGTGATAGACGAGTAGCTTGCGACCGGCCTATCCATTAGCCATTAGTAGGTGTCTTTGGCCGTAATTAGTGCGACGCGCTAATGGATTATACTCCGCCATGTCCTCCACCGTCCTATGTCGTCTGAACGACGGCTGTGTTAGTCTCTCGCATCAAAAGGGTCCGGGTCAAAATCTCGTAGAGACTCTTGTGAATTGCCTGTGGCAGTCATAGACAAGTGTCAGTCTATCTGCATTCTTGGTTCCAAAAAGCAAGGGAACAGGAGCTATAATCCATCACGAGGTGTTTCTGCAGCAAATGAGGGCGCACATCATCCAAGGTTTGACGCATCTCCCTATCACGGAATAACAACTAATTTCAGTTGCCGCGCCTCCAGAGAAAGCGGGGTCGTCCTCGTCGAAACAGCATCATTCCCTTCCCACTGGTATGCGAGTGTGGGTGTGACGAAGCCGGCCCCGGGGAACCGTGGGTGGCACAGCAAGGTAAGCACTTGGACTGAAAGGGGTAATGCGTATCTGGAATCAGCTCCCAGCCAACGGCAAGATCTGGATCGACAAATAGCGGCCGATGGCGGCGGGCGCCCTAGGGGTTGGGCGCGTTCGACATGCCGAGGCCGTGGTCCTCAACAAAGAGAGGAGGAAGCCTGCAGCTGCCATTCGGCGTGATGCACACGCGCAGCGCAAGCCGCGCTGTCATGGAGGCGCTGCGGTGCGAGGGGGCAGAGAGAGACGAATGTGTCAGCCTCTTTGGAGATGTTTTGGTGTCATCGAGTGATGCGAATACGCCGCGCACATTACTACCATGCACATGGTTGTCTTGACTCTCGAATTCGGTTAGCCAGGGCCCCAGAGATCAGAGATCCCAGGGCCGAGTCACGGGCAGGGGGGCTTGCGTTCGTGTCAGATTTTGGGAGAAACAGGGCGTAGGGCGGGCTGGGTCAGGGATGGTACTTTGATATGACCACAGGTGAGACCTGGCAAATGTATTGCGTGACATGCGCAGTACAATGACCACGCGGACGTGGAGTACCGTGACGTGAAACTGGGGTGTTTGTGCCAATACCTCATTACCAGACTCCTGTATCATTGATCTGATGCATGTTTGACCTCCAGAAACCCGCATTTCAACGCCACTCTAGCCGTTGCCCTTCCGGGGCATATCTTTCAACGCTGACATGACCCCAACAATTCCCCAGGGGCTGATTTTCGGCGAGGTGCATACATGCACGATCAGCCCAATATTGACTTCATCTGCTTACGAATCGCCAGACCGCTCCCAGCCAAAGGGACGGGGCCTCCTTCCAAGACCCTCAAGGATTTCCCTTGGGCACGGATGGGAAGAAGTTTGGGTTCTGAATCCGTTCTCGGTTCCGTTTGGCCATTTCGGCCTGCCGTTTTTGGTACACCCGATTCTGATGGAACGTCCTGCATTTGTGTCAGATGTACTACTTGTAAACGTCGGGAGCCATGACTGGAAGGAAGCTGAGCAGACCTGTGCAAGGCAAACACGCGAGGCTCTTCCTCCGCTGGCTCTTCTCCCTCAGCCTTGTGCGGCGACATAGTTAGCGTCTCGCATGGAAAGAACCAGGCTTGCTGGGTCCAAGTGGCATGGAATAGATACGTACATTCTCGACCTTGGACTCGTCGGCCTTCTTGTCATCATCAGCCTTCTTGTCGTCCCCGTCTTTCTCCACATCCTTGTCCTTGTTCTTGTCCTTGTCTTTGGACTTTTCACTCTCTTCCTTCTTCTTGCGCTGACGTTCCTCGTACTCCTTCTTCACCTTCTCAACCTCTGCTTCCATGTCCTTCTTCTTCTTGGCATCGATGGCGGCCTGATCGACGATGGGCGAGCAGAACCCACGGTCTTTGAGGTGGCTCGGGCAGACATAGAAGAAGTCCTGTCGCGAGGCAGAGTTAGGGATGAGTTACTGACGGCTACTCATCAAGGCCCCATGCTCTGCATCTGGGAGGCAAGGGACCCGAGAGGCATGAGCGAACGGATGAGACGCTGCGCTGTGAGATGACGATAAGACGAACCTGCTTGTCGGGCGTCACCAGCACGCTCGTGCTGGGCTTGAAGCAGATCTCACATCGTTTCGATGCTGCTTCGGCCACCTTTCGGTGTGTGTAGACATTGGGAAAGGAGGCCATGGCCGTGTTGCTTCGTTGTCAGCTGGACAGCATTGGCGCTGTGGTCTGAAGATGAAGTGAAAGCTCTGGTGGGGCCTACAGTGCTAGATGAGTTGGGCGCCGAACTTCGTACTGTACGTTTAGTCAGGAAGGCACGTGACCCCCTTTCGCAAGACCAATGGCTGACAGTCCAGTGTTATTTCCAAAATGAAAGGCTAACCGGTTTTCGAAATATCAAATTTACTGAACATGAAGTCATAAAATGCCCAAATGTCATTTCCCTTGTACATGTGACTCTTCGTTGATACAGAAGCGGCTCGTCCCTGACAGCCAGAGAGCCAACAGGATTCCTAGGTTTTCCTTACCGCTTTATCAAACACGGTTGAACATGTGCGCCAAATTCACGACCCAGAAATCCAGATCAAGTTTGCTTTTTCACTCTTTGAAATTCAGACCGCTTGTATCAGCACGATGGCGGTTTTACCCGCACAGTGTACCACGCAAATCAAAATGGACAAGAGACTGTATCAAACATGGAAGTCTCATGGCCAATGAATTGAAGTAAGACGTTCTATAGAGGAGTTCGACGGATGGAATTGGATGAATCTATTAAATTGTTTATATACCTGATGCTGGCAAAGTTGACACTGAGCACCTCATAGCGCTTCCGGACCGGTGTTCTCGGCTCATTTTTCTCACTATGATCTAACAATGAGGGGTACCCGTCAAATTGGATTCAACAAGTTGTCCAACGATATGGATCATACAATACTACCTACCCTACTTAACACTTGTCAAACACCCGTGCATGCATTTTCCACATATCAGGAAAGAGGCAGACCTGAGAAGGCACTTTTATAGTGCAACCTCGAAAATATGGCCGAGAAACCTTGGGGTTCTCACGATGCAACGCATGAGGCTTGCATTTGATTCCGATCTTCGGGATACAGGACCTTGATCCTTGATGTCTTGCTCATCAATGCTCTCCAGGAGTTTACTCTGGCATCGCCGCAGTAGGCTACCACTTACATCTATTTTGAGCCGGCAAGGCACTCCACCGATAGCAATAGATCCCAATGGAGCCATAAATGACCGAGACCGGGGCTACTTGATCTACCAGGCACCTGGTTTAGGACAGAACTCAGTTATTGGTAGAGGGGCATTGCCATCTCGCGTCTGGTACCAATACCAACCGTGCACGGTGAGCCCAGCAGGTCCATTACACGATGTCGTGCCATGGTATGGTGTGAGTGCTCATATGTCGTGCTGAGAATTCTGAAGCCTCTTCTGGATGGTAAGTCCGCAGTCGAGCCGGCTGCGACGCAATGATGCTCTTGCTAGTCCCTACTGTCTTGTGTGATTGTAAACTCAGTGATGGAACTTACCCGGATGGTCGTGCCTTCAGGGGACTTGTTTGATCACTTCAAGTCTGAATTTGACCTGGATGAGGAATAGATGGAGGAATCGGTAGGACACCGGGTAAACAGGGTGACCAGAGGTAGGCTCAGCCCTGAGAGAGTCGGGCTGGCCAAGGGAGTTTGAGAGCACCCATGAGATAGACTACTTGCCTCGTAGAAAACACCCTGCAGGATGTGATCTTATGGCAAGCTATCCGATGTCAGTGCTATCTAACCAAAGACCTGGAGCCAAGTCGTCGCCCACCTGCTGGGAGGCGCAAGACAAATTGGTCGGGCTGTTGTCAGGCGTGAGACTTGTAAGATCGCATAGTCGGCTCTGGGAATTTGTGGACACAAGCTAGAATCACTGACGGAGGTAGCGCGGCTGTCGAGATCCTGCGTGGCTTCTGTTGTATGTCGTCATGGTCTCAACAAGGCTTGGTTGAACTGGCCGTTGACTGATCGATTTCCCTCTTAGAGACGAGCATACTGCATCCGAAGCAAACAACTCTCCTCGCCAGAGCAACGGGATTGGGTAGCCGAGTCACCTAGACCGCGAAATTGTCGCAGTCGGGACCGAAGTTCAGTCACGAAAAGAGTCTGAGCAATATTATGCCTGCCTCTGTTGACGGCCTTTTCTCATAATTTCGTCGTCCAATACGTCTGGACCCACCGTGACCCAGTCTAGTTCCCATGAGCCATTAGCCTCGTATCTGTTTGACCTTGATATGCATATCTTCAAACTGATCACCTGTGACTTCTCGCTCTGCGTAAATTTGTCTGCCGCAGTATTAACCGCAGAGCCATTGACTTTCGTGATTGTAGGCTCGAAAGGAACGTAAGATTGCTTGCTCGTCCTGGTGAGGAGTGAGGCCCTCAGCCACGCTGCGTTGCTGATGTTGCTTTGGCTCGTGAGAATCAAGGCAAGGTAGTTGGGCCGACGAAGTTATGGAAACTCAATGCTTGGTATTGCTCTGGAAATTATGGGGAAATATCTCTGAGCACTCCGGTTCACATGTAAGACAACAGCCCTTCACAGCGCTTCGTATGATTGGTCCTACCCATTAGTGGCCGTTACGTCTACTTTGACTGTCTCCGCCGCAGCTTGACTAACAGAAGTTAGTGGGAGACTGAATCGTGGATCGCCTAAATACTGCGGCGCTGTCCAAGAATGTGACAATAATTGATATTTTGGATGGATGCATGAGACATTGGATCGAAGGGAGTGATTCAGGATGATAGGTTCATATTAGGAAGATACGTTCTGTCTGCGTGAACTGAACATTGCTGTTGAGAAGAATCGAGTATATATTGAGTTCCTAGTACACAGTAGCGTCGCCTGCCGTCGGCGACCGTTGTGGACATAGCTGATTGGTCCGTCGCTCCCTTTAAGGGACCAGAGTTTAGAGGGCTCTTTTTATTAGGCGGCTCGTCCCATCATCCCAGGAGCGACGTTAGTCCGGCACTTTAACGGCACTTAGGCCATGGTACTGCCTGTAGCGTGTGGGTGGCATGAAGTTTCACCAGGAGGGAACCAACAAACGTTGTGTTTCTATGCCAAGCAACGCTTGTGACATGGATCACCCAGCGTGAATGACGGAAAAGAAAAGGGGCGGAGGTCCATGTGGCGATCATCAAGGCAAATGCAGAGGGCGCCGAGACACCCGACAAAGCCGCCCCAAGACTGCGTCGTACGCGCAATACGTGTGTGTGTAGATGGATAGCATTTGAGAACCTCTTTTACCCGGCAAGAAGGTTCTGGTCCAGCTTGCATGGCCCGCGAATCATATCCCTAGGATTGAGCCTCCTCGCCCCTGGGCGAAACATCGATTCCCCTTTGCGGATTATAGTTCGTCACCAGGACGTGGAGATGGTTGGTGGAGGTCATCGGACAAGACAAAATTTAGGTTCGTCGGGTGGCAGATGACATCGGACAACGCCAAAAGCTGCAGTGGGCACGCCGCGCGCAAAGCCCAGAGTTATTTTTCTCGAATTTACTTTATCTGTTTCCCTGCGGCGAGCAAAGCCGCACTGGCCATTCCGGCGGCTGTGCCTGACATCAGGCGAGCGATCTTGCCGCGCTGGGTGCGTGCGTGATTCATCACCCATGGAATAAGGTTCGTCGACCCCCTAGTCTTGGCGACTCCCGAGATTAATTATGGATGCAATGCTTTATTTGGGACCGCACGCAAGGCTATGCTGCGGACTTGGCTCGAGTCCGACAAATGTTTATTAGCTGCCGCGTTTCCACCACTTTCTTCTGTGGATCTGACAGGTCATGCTGTAACACCACTAACTAGTTTCTCTCGTTTCTTTCACACTAGTATTACTATTCATTATGGTTTTGTCAACTTCTTTGGCTGCGCTCTTCCTGGGAGCGTCAGTCCCTTTCGTCAGTGCCGCTAAGCCCTGTAACAAGCGCGCCACAAACTCAACGAGTGGACTCGTCGCCGCGACATACTTCGCCGGCTACCACGCCGACCGAGGCTTCCCAGTGTCTTCCATCCCCTGGGACAAGTACACTGAGATCAAATATGCCTTTGCGTAAGTCTCTCTTCGCGGACCTGGAACCTCAATAAACCCATGGCATGGACTGACAACCCGCACAGTGAAACCAGCGCAGACGGCAGCTTGAACCTGACCAAGTCTGCCCCTGATCAGCTTCCGGTGTTCGTTTCGGACGCCAAGAAAAATGTATGTCTACTCTACGAGGTCATCTCACGTGCCATCTACTGACACAAAAAACAGGGCGTGAAGGCACTTGTGTCCATCGGCGGCTGGACAGGAAGCAGATTCTTTTCATCAAACGTCGGCTCCGCGGAGAACAGGACGGCATTTGTCAAGACGAGCCTGGACCTCGTCAGCCAGTACCAACTGGACGGCCTGGACTTCGACTGGGAGTACCCCAACAAGCAAGGCCTCGGCTGCAACGCCATCAACGACAACGACACCGCCAACTTCCTCACATTCCTTCAGGAGCTCCGCCAGACTGCACCAAACCTAACCCTGACGGCCGCCACCTCCCTGTTCCCCTGGAACGACGCCACCGGCAACAAGTCAACCGAGCTGAGCGGCTTCGCCGACGTGCTCGACTACCTCATGATCATGAACTACGACATCTTCGGCGCCTGGGCCACAACAGCCGGCCCCAACGCCCCCATCGACTCGGCCTGCGACGCCCGCAACAACCAGGGCTCGGGCAAGCTGGGCGTGCAGGGGTGGCTCGACGCCGGCGTGCCCGCCGACAAGCTCGTGCTCGGCCTCGCCGCCTACGGCCACGGCTTCCGCGTCAACGAGACGTCCGCCCTCAACGGCACCGACACGCTGCAGCTCTACCCGGCCCAGAACTCGAGCGACCGCTTCCAGGGCAGCAGCTGGGACGACGACCCGCCAATCGACGACTGCGGCAACGCCCAGCCCCACAGCGGCACGTACCCCCTCTGGAGTCTCATTACCGAGGCAAACTTCCTTGACGAGACCGCCAAGCCGCTCCCCGGCATCCAGTATACCTTCGACAACTGCAGCCAGACGCCTTTCCTCTGGAACGCCACCAGCAACGTATATGTGTCCTATGATGATGCCGAGTCTATCACCCTCAAGGGGGAGTGGATTGTGAACGCTGGGCTGAAGGGCTTTGCTGTCTGGGAGGCTGGTGGAGACTACAACAACATCATTGTTGATGCCGCCCGCAAGTCGACTGGGCTGGCTTGATGGGGAAACTCATGGTATAAGCTCGAGCAATCTCACAAGCAGAGATACTTTTCACTGTATATATAAATTGAGCCATTCTTCATGATAAACCGTCCAACGTGAAGCGCACTCAGCCACATCGCTTACGGGTATGGGGAAGCGAATGCCCGGCCGTGATAGAGAAGAGGTGTGGCTTGCTGTGCTGACGCCGGCCTGCACTGACTCTCGAACCTATCGAAAAACGTAGTCAAGAACAATTTGTTTAATGGGGTGTTGCCAGGCTGTGAACTAAATCGGTAGTGATGTCCAAGTTCACGTCGGCTTGAAACGACAAGGGAGGCGGAGGTTACCCAGTGTCCGACAAGTTAAGTGAACGGAGCCTGAGGTGGTAAATTGGAAGGCAATATTACACAAGGTGTTCTAGATAGAAGAAATCCAGTTGCTCTCTCTGAAGTATCGCCACCCTTAGCTCAGACATCAGCCCAAAGTGTGGCAGCTCACAAGCATTAGTCCGATACGGGGATGGTTTGCAGTACAAGGAGAACCTTGGAGTCTCAGTAGCTGCACCCAAATAACCGGCCATTGTCGACAACTGCTGACTTTCACGCGATATGTTGACGAGTCGGTTTAATAACCATCATGTCGTAGCCAAAGAGCTGTTTTTTCTGCTAATTGTGGGGCCCGTGGATTGCTAGTAGATGCCCTGAGCACCTGGGCATGCCGTCAATTGATTAGGTCCGTATTTGCTACGTTGAGCACCGCGACGTTGTATGGCCAAAATTGTTGTGATAAGTTTTCGTACTGTTCTCCTACAACGAAGATAATCAAGTCGACCAATGAGGAATTCCCAGATCGTACAAACAAGGGCTGAAAATCTGGGGCAGGGTGGTGCCTTGCTTGCTCCCAATCAAATTCGGTGGCGAAAGATGTCGCTCCACCTCTGGCTTCCCACACTTTTCTACTTGTACTATGTATCATCCGCTTACCCGTGGTAGGATTTGTTTTTGGTCAATTTTGGCTGGCAGATAGAACGTGGAAGTGGTCATGCGATGGCGCTGCCAGTTTGCAAGTGGTCAATGCAGGCTGGATCTGCTGAAACATCTGATTTTTGCCAGATCTGGCCGCTAGATCGTACGATCCACCCGCAAATGTCCGTTTGGGCAGGTAAGCCTAGGTATCCCAACAAAACCAAAATGACGGTTCCCAACAGCGAACACTATCACAGGTCTGGGTTACCACGTGATTACAGTCCCAACCTACGGCTGTCAGGAGATTCACTTGGTATTGTTGACCTCGGTACAGACTTGACCTGTATTGGTGGTGATTGATAACCTCCACGATTTCCGCTCGGCTCGTCCTAAGTAGAAGTCGTTTGGAGCCAGCTTTTCAGTTCACAATTATCTGTGGTATTCAGATCTGATTCTTTTGTGTGAACATTACGCAGCGCACTGGATTTCTGAAGGCGGCCCCGAAGATGAATTCGTCGACAGCCCGTCGGGCCGCGGCATCCAAAGTGCGCGAGTCTGAGCAAGGTACCACAATCAATGACGGAACAACAGACTACCAGCCACTCAGGTCGAGACAATATGACCTCAAGAAACCTCATATCACAGAAACACCCATCACCTGGTCAAACTGGTTCCGCCACGTCAACTGGCTCAACTCCTTCTTCATATTCGGCGTGCCGATAATTGGGTTCGCGGCAGCGTATTATCACCCGCTGAACCGCTGGACGGCTCTGTTCAGTGTGATCTACTACTTCAACACAGGCCTGGGTATCACGGCTGGTATGCATGACCCTAACTTCGTTTGCATGCCTGTGTACGGCTATAACTAACCTGGCAACCATCGCAGGATACCATCGTCTCTGGGCCCACACTTCATACAAAGCCACACTACCCCTGCAAATCTACCTTGCGGCAGTTGGTGTCGGAGCAGCTGAAGGCTCGATCAGGTGGTGGTCGAAAGGCCACCGCGCGCACCACCGGTACACAGACACTGTCAAGGACCCGTACTCTGTCAGGAAGGGCTTCATGTACGCGCACATCGGCTGGATTGTCATGAAGCAGAACCCGAAACGTATCGGACGGTCGGACATCACCGACTTGAACGAGGACCCCATTGTTGTCTGGCAGCATGTGAACTACCTGGTAAGCCTAATTCTCTCCAGCATGATGCCTAAGTGGTTGTGAAGCCACGCTGTAGCTCCGACTCTTGCTGACAATGATCTCTTCTAGAAATGCGTCATCTTCATGGCCTTGATATTTCCCACTCTGGTCTGCGGCTTCGGATGGGGTGATTGGTGTAAGTAGACATCTGCGGTCGTTGACATGACTTGAGTCTTGCTGACATCTCGACCACCAGTCGGCGGTTTCATCTACGCTGGTGTTCTCCGTGCAACCTTCGTGCAGCAGGCGACGTTCTGCATCAACTCTCTTGCCCACTGGCTCGGCGACCAGCCCTTCGATGACCGCAACTCCCCTCGCGATAACTGGATCACGGCGCTCGTGACGCTTGGCGAGGGATATCACAACTTCCACCACGAATTCCCCTCGGACTACCGCAATGCCATCGAATGGTACCAGTACGACCCCACGAAGTGGATGATCTGGCTCTGGAAGAAGGTCGGGCTGGCCTATGATCTGAAGCAATTCCGACAAAACGAGATCGAGAAGGGAAGAGTCCAGCAGCTGCAAAAGAAGCTCGACCAGAAGCGGTCCAAGCTGGACTGGGGCGTCCCTCTTGACCAGCTGCCTATCATCGAGTGGGACGATTTCGTCGCCCAGTCGAAGGCGACCGACGGCACCGCTAGGGCCCTCGTCACAATCGCCGGCGTCGTCCACGATGTCACGGACTTTATCAAGGAGCACCCGGGCGGCAAGGCGCTCATCTCCTCCGCGATCGGGAAGGATGCCACGGCAATCTTCAACGGCGGGGTCTACCTTCACTCCAACGCGGCGCACAATCTCCTCAGCACGATGCGTGTCGGCGTCATCCGGGGAGGAGGCGAGGTGGAGATGTGGAAGCGGATTCACGCCGAGGACAAGGACAAGCTCATGGTCCGGGACTTGGATGGGAACACGATTGTTCGCGCTGGGGACCAGCCTACGAGAATAGGAAGGGGGACGGCATGTGCCTCTGCGGCGTGAAAGGCATTCGGGCAGGAATGGATATGCTAGATTGTGTTATTTTTACAGTTTACCGCGCGAGCAAAGCGTTGTTATCATCATTGCAATAGAGAGAAGACAATGTCTCAAGTCATAAGACAACAAGTACCAAGTCACTTGTCGTGCATCAAGCGCGGCGAAGTGATCTCGTGTGACGCTACTGCCCCACAGAGGACTTTGTATGTGAGACCAGATGTCAGTTTGGGAAATAAACGCGCCTCTTGCGCGCCTTGCACGGCTCTCGCTGCTTCTGCTCCAGGCCTAGCCTGACGAGCTCGGCCTCTATATGGACGCTCTTCCACGGCACCTGACCCTCATTCTTAAGCTCTTCCATGAATAGCTTGAAGATAAAATTTTCTCCCATTTTGCATAAGCCTTGGGTAGTGCGGCTTTTTGTTTAACACCAGGTTTGTTCAGCTAGGGGAACCCCCCGGATAATTTATTTATAGTGGTGGTCCGACTTGGTGATGCTAGTTGACATAAGCGATCTGGTGGCTGAATGATCTAACAAATCAAACCGCGCGGGGTCCATGCAGGAGGCCTTACAGCACCAGGCCTCCCTTTCCTCATCTCTTCTCTTTCGGCGAACCTGCAAACACTTACAAAATCAACAACATCTGACGTGGATCTCGAGACCTTGTGCCGCAAATTTCACACCGTCGATTCAGCCGGCTGAAGCACATTGTCGGACTTTCAGCATCTACGGCATGATGACAGTCGATCACGTCGATGAGCGAACTCCCCTTCTTCCCCCTGTCTTTGGAGTTGAAACGGAAGAGTTGGCCTATCGACATCGTTATAGCTTTTTGGAAAGGCTTACAATTGCTTCGTTGTTGTCCGCTCTTGTCGTTGTGTTCCTCAAATTGTTTTCAACACCGCCTTCGCCTCATGCCTCACCTCCTCCTATCGACACGCTAGTCTGCTACTCCACTCTGAACACATCAAGGGGCTACGCAAGCGCCGAAGCTCTGAGCAACAAGGTTTTCAATTTCTGCGACAATGCTGCCAGAAACCTTCCTCGCATCCATTTTGGCTGGAAGCAGTCCCAAACGTACTATCTACAC
This sequence comes from Diaporthe citrichinensis, assembly GCA_014872995.1. Taxonomy (NCBI): domain Eukaryota; kingdom Fungi; phylum Ascomycota; class Sordariomycetes; order Diaporthales; family Diaporthaceae; genus Diaporthe; species Diaporthe citrichinensis. The sequence continues at coordinate 1,271 of JADAZR010000088.1, read as the reverse complement.
ACGCCTGACCAGTACACGATGACCGTGACCGTGTCATATCAGACAAAAGGCTTCAACCAACCTCAGTGCGTCGAAGCTATGAGCGCCATTATCAACGACTGCGATGTCGCCCTAGAGGATATCAACCCGATGAACTGGAAGCAAGGCGGCAAGCGCATGATACAGCAAGATACGTACCAGATTGATATTTTTCGCCAAAACCGGCCTTGGCCGCCTCCTACTAAGCCGATACAGAGCTGTACGGGCTGGTTTAAATTCATCCTGCAGCATTATGATATATACGGCGCCGGCTGGGCGAACCATGACTGGGGTCAAAAGTCGCTTCTGCCGGCTATCAATCCGTGTTGTGGATCGGGTAGGTCGGACAGTGAATGAGGAACCAAAAAGATGGACTTTCGCCTGCGAGATGGTGGCGACTAATCCAGTGTCATGAACAGGAAGCCTTACTGGGTGGAGTTTCAGATACTTCGACCAGCCAGACGAGCACGGGTACGAGGTATGTAGAAAAGGTGATGCCCATGTTCCTCTTACTGTTAGAAATCTGCTTACTTTGGCTTCCGCCAACTAGTGGCACTCATGGTTCAACACTGCTCTTGGAACAAGGACACGCTGCTTTGATAATAGCATGGTACAGTGCGCAGCTGGCGGTCCTTGCGATTCATATTGCGGTGGGAATGGTTAACGCAAGCAACTCCGCCTTCTTGAATGAGGGCATGTCCTGATAACGCCTGGATAAAGAGGGTTTTGCGCAGCAGGATCTCATACATTGTCACTTGATCGGATAGACTTTGGGCTCGTCACTACTGTACACGAATAGGTCGAGTGTGTCATCGAAGATGTGCGACAGTTTTCAATTCGGCCTTTGAGGGTTGCGATCGACTATGACAATCAGCGATGGCGTTGTTTTGGTAAAAAATTCCATCTATTGCGTGCGGACATTGTACAGGCATCGAGTCATGCATGTATCTTAACTCAACTGCTTCCTTGACCATTGCTCCACCCCAAATAGTTGCACAGTGTCTAGTGAAGCCCGTGCCCTTGAGATCTTGGCCATTAGGTAGTCTCTCCAAGGGAGGTAGCATGATATGCAGAGAGCGCCTTTCACCATAAAAGTATTTACATGCGATTTTGGGGCTCATAATTACACTACAAATTCCAACGCTGTAATAGCAATTATCAACAGTACTTTGAGACTTTTCGTGGAGCTGGAAAACATTATGCCATTCTTTTAGAATGGTTTTGTATGCCATTCTTTTAGAATGGTTTTGTAT